>DWRA01000078.1:0-38726 GCA_018250295.1 Spathilepia clonius
ATTAATCATTGGTTAGAGTCAGTGCTTTTTTTCCCGACTGTCAAGTGTATCGTGCGGGAATATCGGGATTTTGCATGTTCCGTGACAATCAAGATCGCAATTGAAATTACATAAACTTTTCGGAAACATGTGGAGGGTTAAGTTTTCGACACTGTGTAATTGTGTATGTACTGTTATTTATTTCTTTAGAATGGAATGTGGCCTAAAGGGCTTGATGGATTATCATATGAGGTATTGTTAGATTCGATTTATAGCGCTAATGTACTAACATTTCAAAAAGTACTTAATTATACGTCATTTTAGGGAAATCGTGATTTTATTTTTTTAATTACTTCTTATTTAGGTATAAGGACGACATCAATAAGTATCATTTATCTTTTCACAATACATATCGATTTTATGCTGGCTGTATACAAGTTAAAGAAGCGAACCTGCGAAACAGCTTTTAAGTTTATCCCATAAATAATAGAAAAATTTACATACAAATCGTTTAGATAACAAAGATTTACATAAAAATAAGTTAGTATATAGGTAACCATTTAAAATAAGATATTACAATTAAATACATGTATCTAGTAGATAATACGACATCTCCGAAGTATGGCGAAATGATAAAAAGGTTTCTATTTGTTAACGCCGTTGATGAGTTCTTATGTTACCCTTAATTTTAGTTCATAAAGTATATCTTCTAATTAACTTATTAATTTATATCAATTAAAACAATATAAAGTTTAAATAAGAAAAGTAAGAAGTTATACAGTTCCGGTTAAAATATTAGTCAAATTAAAATAAAATAAAAAGAAGTATAATATTAAATACTATGGGTGTAGAATTAACTATGATTGTTTCCTTTATACATCCTGGAAGTCTTGAAGGCAAAAGAGAATAGATACCATCTACAAACGTGCAAGTCAGAAGATATGCGCTTCTCTATACAATAAAAAAAATGGTACAACTATTCATGATTCATGGCAGCCGTGTAGCCCTACTATTAATTAGTTAAGGGGTATAGTAATGAAAATATATGTACTTAGTTAATTATATGCAGTGTTTCCAATTAGACTCCAAACTGAGCCCGAGCTTTCCTGCCGCCCTAGGCGAGAGACTCTGTCTTTTTTAGGTATATTCTTTTTTATTCTGTATAAAAGCAAAAATATTTTAAAAAACCTGCTGTGCGACGTTGTCAAAGTATAATAAAATATTATAGTAAAAAGGGTTATAAAAAAGGATAATTTTCAATTTGTAAATAAATGTTTTTTCAATTCCGCTGCCGCCGATTGCCGCTCCCTTAACCAGAGCGTCCTACGCTGTTGCCTAGTTCCCCTGAATAAAAGGGCTGCCCTCGGTTATCTACATAGAATTGTCAACTTTTACACTTCCAACCAACCAACACAGGCAAATATTATTGCGACACACACACAACGCCCAAGGACACGTGCCTGCGGTTGACATTGTTCATTGTTTGTGCCTTCACTGGCAGTTGGCACACGGTCACCTGTCTGTCATACGAATGTCGCAAAGCTTCGCCTCTTGGGAACAGTGACAAGCAACACATTTGGAGTAATGAAATTGGTTGCAATACGACACAATTGTTTGACATTCTTGGAAATGTAGTAATAACGTTTGTAATTGTTACTATGTTATTTGGTGGCACTGCTTCAAGCCTCCGTGAAAGAAATTCGTTGTTATTAGGTGAAAAGTGCTAAAAGATTTTCTTGTTGGTCAGCTTTTGAGTAGCTTTGGCGTTATCGATATTTTCTTTTATAAATGTTTTAATACAGTCGAATGTCGGCCGTTACGCGACACTATGTATATGAGCAATACAAAACCACATTGCTCTAATGATCATTAGCGCAACGATTTTATTAATGACACACGTTCAAAGGAAGAGCCTTCTTTCTGTGTAATGATAACAATATTAAGCGCTGTTGTTTTGGTTTGAAGGGTGTGTTACGTGACATATAATTACCCCAAGCGTTCCAGCTTAGCCCTCAGGAGTAACAATGCATCTGTAGTTGACTTTAGGTAGGGCTCTTATCTTATCTGGGATTGATTATAGATGTCCATGGGCACCAGCAGCCACTCATAATGATGTGGACTGCATGTCCGTTTGCTACTTGTACACAAAAAAAGAGTAACACATATATAAAATAAACTAGAATTATTCGTTAAGCCAATTCAAACGTGTTCCTGATCTATTAAAATTATTATATATTGCATGATTACAACGTATTATAAGAATAACGGTAGACATTATTTAACAAAGCAAAAACGTTTCCTACATATTTTATTGTGCACAATGTCAGCTGTTTTATAAGTCGGTCTGTATAAAACGCGACACCGTAAAAACTTATTTTAATGCTGACATTTCTAACCTACATTCCGCAACGAACACGCACTGTTTACTTAGCAATCGTAATGTTACTTGGTAGTAACTATTGCGGATATATGGACGGCGAAGGTAAAGAGTTAATACGTGTCAAGCTTAACGCTCAGGGCATTTTATGCCTATAGGTATTTTCGTACATATTTTTATACTTTCATTGAAATGATATAAAACGATAATTATTAGTTTAGTTCTAATTTTCGAAGTTTTCAGCATTCCTTAAAGATGTCTATTTCGCAAGGTCTTAACCGATTTTATATGTTATATATAAGTCATATGAACCAAATGTGTATTTCAAATTTAATACCTACATTCGTAGAAATAGTAAACTGTTAACGTATGTAAAAAAAATTAAGTGTACCTGTTAGTTTTTATAACATAGAAGTGACAAATGAACATGGCATCCATCTGGTTAGAAGTGGTTACTGCCACCTACGGGTACTTGTTGTTGGGCAGAAGTAGCTACTTCGGAGGCGTACCATAAAGGATTTTACCACGTTCATAATAGTTGATGATTAGTTTTCAAGTGGTTTGAACTGATCTCTCTTAAGTGATGTAACTACAGACTACCTGATCGCGTAATTATAAACTACAATATTTGAACTGTCGAAGAATGGGTCTTATTGCTGCGTCTCGTGACTACTGCAATACTGACTTTCGAACAGGCACTAGTACAATAAATATCTTCTCCAATATAACATACAAACGGCTCGAAAGTTTTCAGCAAGTTCATTAAGTACGTTGTGATTAATGTCTAAGTGGCTGCTGACATGTTTAACTACCCTCGCACTACTGAGTACCACTGACACAGTCCCGTACATGTAGGACGCAATACTCATCGCAACCGATCAATGACGGAGAAAGGTGCAATTACACTATCGGAACTTTATTATTTTATGGCATAAAAGTGGTAAGCTGGCATGCGATCCATCGGTTACAACAATCCTATATTTCCAAATCATTGTTTACGTTGGTATACTTTTTTCTTATGAAGTCATAAAATATCTGATAAAGTCCCTATTTTGAAAATGCATTACATTTTACGTCTACGGTGATATTGTCTGATTGATGACCGAAACTCATCATTTTATAAAAAAAAAACAGACAAACAGTGCCTCGGAATGCTTCCTCTGCCACATATCCTTTAAATATTTTCCCTACCTTGAACATTTTATTTTATCTATGAATTGTTATTTATCACCGTTCTGTCGTAGATTATATCAAAAGAAACAACAAACGGAAAGCTTTGTTTGAAAGTTTGTAAGATCTTGGTAAAATGTAATTTACGAAATGGACCGCCAACGATGAAATGGAGTATACGTTTAGAATGAATGGCGTTCCGTGTGACGGGACATCCCTCGCAGGCAAAAGACAATAATACAAAGATAATGAAAGCAAATAACAATAGAGACACTAGAACCATTGCAAAAGACTCCTACGAATACATGTTCATTAAAACTTACGGGTATCTTATCGCACAAACGATCCAAACAGCAACAGAACATACCTGAAACAAAATAAAAGAACCAGTTTAGTTATCTGTTGCAAACGGAGGCTAATTACGCATCGATTACAAGTCAATTGCAGCGCAGTGTAAAAAAAGCGTGACTGCGAAGACAATGACGACAGGCGGACGGTACATATTTTGTGAACGTAGCAACGAGATCGTATCGCGGAAAGTTGCTCGTTGGCATGATTTTTTTGATAAATTTGGGTTACCACAAATCATTAGTGCCTAAAACGAGAGCCACGATTTTTTGTTACGAGTTTGGGAAACTGTCAGAGATACTAGATCTCTTGCCAAAGATCTGTCGACTGTTGGCGCTTCACGACACTACGAACTGAAAATATGTACCTGGGATCATCAAAATTAAAGGGTATACAATTCCAAGTAAAAGATAGTAAAATTATGACAGAATCATGATAAGAAATATGAGTATTAGTTAAAATGAATGCATGAAAAATATTTTAAGGAATTTCACGAATTAATATTATTACATAATAAACGATATAAAAAGTTAGTGGACTCAATTTAGTACGGGTTGGAATGTAATTATTGAATGACATAGAAATAAGGTCGCAATTGAGCGTTTAAATTATTATAGTTCCGCACATTCGAAATACTTACATAGAACTTATTTGAATATTAATCCAAAAAATAAGGCATTAGAGGAATAACATGTAGTAGGTAATATTATTAGTTCTTAATATTTACAACGGCTTATAGAAAATCATAGTAAAGTCATAGGCAAAGCTCATAGAAACAAAATAATGATAATGATCAGTTGTGAAATAAACCAAGCGCAATGGATACCTAATCTTCAGTATTGCGACACCAAAATCAGCTTGCTTCGTGAGATGTTGAATGGAACGTGAGAATAGACTGATTCAATTATGTTCAATCATCGCTGTAGATAAGAATAACTACTTTACCATTGAATAACATGCATTGACAATGTTTTATCGAATATTTACAAGACAGTTAGATAAAGAGCAAGAATAATTGAAATATTTATTAGACGTAATCTAGTAGTGGTTAATTGGGCTATTAATAAGTAGTTTTTAAATGCTCCTCGCCCAAAGCTTCAGTTGGAGTCATATACACTTGGCGACTCCTCTGATGTTGCAAATGTTGACTTCTTTCTATTTGTTAGCCCGTCTACCTCATCGCTAGGTTTAACTACAAATAATTTATATACCTGAAAGAAATCGGCTAACCCGATTGTATATTTTGTGAATTTAAACAAAGCCTACGTACTACTGAGTTCGTACACTGCAGCAGACGTCTGAAGGGTAATAAATCGGTTACTCATATTTTTTATTCATATTTTAATTCTAGTACAGCCAATTTCTCAACCGTATAACTAAATTTGAATCTTTAATTCAAGAATATAGCTACAGAGGTTTATTAATGAAAATTCAAAAACTTTGAATAACATTAGTAAGTACATTCGACTTCGGCGATATACAAACTAAGTTAATATACAAAGTTTGTCAGAAATATTCATAGATTACTTAGTCAAACGAAGCCAATACTCCTTTGATAAACTGCAGTTGCAACTTTGACAGTTGACCTAACGGGAGATGTTACGAGTTACGGTTCACAATTTAGAATATGCAATTTAAACGCAGTCCGAACATTATCTATTGCCTTCGAGCACGACGCGTCTGAAGTTAAATTGAGTGGAACTTTCTCGTAAGTGGAAACCAGTTAAAAAAACTGCAACAGAAATCGACAGGTGCGCCGGGACGTCACTACCGGTCGGCGGCTGATAAGCGAATGTATGCCGGCCGTTCACCTGCGCCCACTGACACAGTCTCCATCCCTTCCCCGCCGATGGGGTACGTCGCACGTTGGAACGGGATAAACGTATTCGCACACACGTGCTCGACGTATGAACACGGACAAAGCGAGAGCACGCAACAATTGCCGCTAACAATACATTATGCGACATTTTCAATTTATGCAGAAAATGTATGCATTGTAGTAATTACAGTTATCCCGCGGCGCAACAATAGATTCGGTCGCATGGAAACACGCAGTCGATACACGTTGTCATGTATTTCGGTATTGTGCTCGAAAACCCGCTAACACGATCCGAATGACTTTTGTTTGGACTAACCCAATTAGTGCTCTAACATTTATTCGAATGTAAAATGTACGTTTGTGTTCGTTTGTAATTTTGAGTCCGCGTTTATTTTACACGCTTCGTTTCCGTTTTATTCGAATCCAGTTTGAGAATACTTAATTTAGACAAAACTGTTAACTGGCCTATTATTAATTTACATAGCTGTTTATTATATTACTGTAAAGTGTAACCGGCAAGTTATTTATTATCAATTACATACTTATTATTAATATCTGGTAATTATTTAGTTATGAGTGCCATTTATTAATTCAACTCTAAGTAATTAAAAGTGGACGTTAACAACTGGCCATCTTTATTAACTCAGTTCAACCGGTTTAACTTTGTGTATTTACTTAGTTTATTTTAGCCACAGTTTATACTTCTTTATATGATGGAAATAATATACCAGTACACAGTCCACCTGGTGGAAAGTGGCTACTGCCACCCAACACAATCTACTCTACTCTCGATAAAATCAGAATCGAACCTGAGGTAGCCTATAGAAGCTTAGTTACACCCCTGAGGACTAGATTGGAACGCCTCGGATTTCTACGTCTCCCTTATCCCTATAAAGCGGAGCAGCACAGCAGCGTTGAACACTGCGTTTTTAATCAAAAATGGGTATGGAGGTAGTACGTTCGTCGGAGTCACTAGCGCCCACTAATTTACTGTTACAGTTAAGTACAATTTTAACAAAATGAGGCGCGCGCGGTATTTTTAATAGGTTTTTTATTATGCTCGAAACCCTAAAATACGTTTTCTCAAATAAAACCCATGTTACTCCTTATAGCATTAGTAAAAAATTGAAAGTCCTTTAAAAATCGGACCAGCCGTTTCGGAGATTCGCCAAGACAAACAGATAGGTAAAATTATTCATAATTGTGTTTTTGTAATAAATATAGTATAATTATAATATAATATGCATTCAGTTAAAATCAGTGTACAAACAGACACTTCAGTTTATTCGTATAGAGTATAGATTTGATTTCGAGTTTCAAATACAAATATCCAAAAACAGTGACCATTCAACATCATATAAACAGTACACCCATTTAACACTTTAATTACACAAACATAAAATAAGTCCAAAGTACAGAACCAAATCCATAATTGAAACGTTAAACAAAAACAAAACAATTCAATACACGCATAACGAATGTGTCGGCTACCGTAAAGTTATACGGCATCGATACAGTAATTACTCGCCATAGTTATTAGCTAACAAGCTACCATTCTCGTCTCCGAACCTCACGATTGACCTCAAGCGCCTATTTCGCCGTACAAATGTAGAGCTCTCGTGTAGTTATGTGTTTAAATGTATGTATATTTACAGCTATGAGTCAGCTCTTATATCCTCGGGTTAAGGGCAATGTGTAATACTAAAATTATAGTTCCATGTTCAAATGGAAATTACCTTAACAATGTGTGAAGTCTACCAATTCGCACTTGGCCAGAGGTGATCAGTAGCTTAAACTCTTCTCACCCTGAGAAGCGAGTACCTAGTACTAAGACAGCGATGGGTTAACAATATAACAACTATACTGTGATAGAATTAATCCTAGTTCTAAATAATTATAGATATAGATAACGGATTCAAATAAAAACACAATCTGGACACAACGTAATTCACATCGATTAGAATCTGTAATAAACCGCTCACCGGATGAAATTCGATATTAGATAAGTGAAGAAAAACGTATGTAATTACAATGAAATATCTTCTGGGCATGCGACACTACTAACTACGGTCTTATGTCGCTGTCGGAATTGTGAAACATACGTATCTTCGATACTGGATGCAATTGTAGATAAGTGATACGTGCTTCGACATTATGCGGAATATTCGAATTAATATTACAATTTACAATGCTTGCGTGGTTATATAAGAAACAAGCGTCTTTTTTATGTTTTGTTACAAATTGAAAACACAGTAATTTTGACTATCAATGTCCAATTCAATTGCATGTCTCATTAAAATTCCAATAAAAATGCACACTTACACCTTTTATTTTTATTATACTTTTTGAAAACATTATTTTAAGTATCATGTTCACATAAATTTCACGTTTCAACGTACTTAAAAAAACCTTAAAAACATAAATGACTTTAATGTTACTACAAAGTGAAGAATAATTTCAATAAACGCTGGTTATGTGCATAGTTCTAGCCGCGTACAATGGCGATTGAATCATGTCAGTCGGTCAGGGCATCGCGAAATAATCGCCGAACATGCATAAAGAAAAATATATACGCCATGAATAGACGACTTTTTCCTTTGGGAACTCAGTTAATTATTAAAAATAACGACAATACCTTTTGTAGTGGAATAAACGCAGGGTTGATATTTCTTCATTCTGGTAATATACCGCAAAATATCAGGGAAAAATTGCATGCTAGGAAAATATTGACACGCGAACAAAACAAGCCTGTATTTAGGTTCTGTTGAAACGTAGTTATTTCGCGAACTACAGTGCCAGCGCACTTTTTGTGAACCTGCAATTTTCTAACATAAGTCAAATGTTTCAATCTTTCATAATGTGCTATTTCTATTTCTCTCTTATAATTGCAGCGTCAAGCACTGCTGTGTTTTGCTGTTAAAGGTGTGATAATAGAAAGGCATCCGCAGGCATGCAACTCAGTCTTTAGGGTTAGGTTAGAGGTGAGGTGTACCTAACGTACACTTGAGGTGTACCTAACGTAGACCTTAAATTTAATTAAGGTTGATTTGAAATGTCTACGGGCGGCAGCGACCAGTTACCATCATGTAAACTGCATGCTGTTTGTTACCTACATTTCACACGAAACTAATTTAATATGGTGTAATGTACGTTGGACCGCTCCACAAATAAAATAAAAATGTTATAAAACAAGTCGACCTACGCTACCATTATCGAAACCGCATATTCCATTAAAACCGTACGCAATTTCTATACAACCACACAATGACTCTATTAGACCTCCGAAGCGGTATAAAAGGTACGTTGAGTTTTCTTATGCCTGGTATAGATAGATAACTGTATATATGGAGAGGTAATATAACTTACATAGATTTAGTAGTAGTAGTAGTCATTAAAATGATGACTATATAGGACTATAATATATCATTGTAAAACTTAAGTCTCCATTTATATCTTCAGACGTGTAACGTGTCAGACAAAGTCAGCCAATACCATATCCTATATATGTTGTTTGAACGTATTCATTACGCACGTTCCTTGCCTCTCAAAATGTTGTATAGAATAATACGGTTTTGTCTGACACATGACATTTGAAGTTTGTAACTTTAAATAGGGCCTTAAAGCAATCTTAAGAGTTTAACAGGGGCGCCATCAGCACCCACCTACTTCTGCCTTATAACTGTAGTGAATGTTTAATTACACAAAATATAATTAAAAATATCAAAACATATTATGTTAAAGTTCGGCTAGTCGGCCGTGTCAATTATCTCGGTATCTTGATTGTGGCAACTGCCGTCTTGCCACACAGTTCGGAACAGAATACTGCTAAAAGACAAGCATATCAACAACAGCATACCTAGGAAGGATTCTACCGCCTTTATTTGCACTTTGACGCATTACAAGTTACAAGTACTTGTGCATAGTCATTTCCGTGACCGATCCCATACGTCGCGTACGAGCGTGCCCGCATACCGATCCCGCATTACGCTCCGCGTGTCCATAAACAGGGCCTTACACGATTTTCCCTTTAAGCGTTTTTATATCGATCATAAAGATTTCACTTTTACAATAGAGTGCGCGGTTTGACAACGTGCACGGTGGCGGTGTAAACTCGAGATCTACTCGGTACATCCGTCGACGTCCTCGGTACATTTTCGGAACAGTACAAAAGTAAATTGGACATGAGTACACGCTGAAAGAGTTAAATTAGAAGATTATAAGATGTTGTCGTCGTCGTCGTCAAACCATTACGGGCCTCTCAGAGTGAGAGGGATTAGATCATAGTTAACCGCGCTGGCCAAGTGCATATCGGTAGACTACGCACACCTCTGAGAATTTTTTTTTCCAATGAACTCTCAGGTGTGTAGTTTTCCTCACGATGTTTTATTTTACCGTAATAGCTAGTGACAATTAATTTCTAATACGCACATTAGTTCGAAAAATTACACAAAACAAAATTAAAATTATAAGAAAAATCTATTAGCTCATGTGCGTTTCGAAGATATTAATTACTGGATTAAAGACATAAAAAGACGCGATAGTTCGTTCATTCTCGTGTGGAATAGATATCCCGTCTTGTTCTTTCATTCTTATCCTATATGCCCAAACAATGGTTCGCGCGGGCGCCGGAAGCGTTTGCTAATGGCCGGTACGCGTTGCTACAATCATTCAACTCTAAATACGCGTGAAGTAGTCAGTATTGGTTTGATAACAGTAAACATTAAGCCAGATACTTCTTAAACTATAGTATTTTGTGGTTTATTTCAGTTGTATTAATTATTTTGTATTAATTACAAAATTTACAAAAACTGAAAGAACATCTAGATAACAACGCAATGGGTAATAAAATTTTAAAGGGTTTATAGCCTTCCGTGGAATTTAGTAGCAAATCATTATCGGAGGTTTTTAAATGTATCGTAAGGTCTCCAACATTAACACTTGTTATCCAGCTACTAATAACTATAATTTAGTGCCCAACAGTTATCTAATTTAAGTTTCTATAAATAACACAACTAGCTAAGCTGTGAACTTTAACATTACGGCCAGTTTAAATTCATGGGCTACCACGCAAAAAGGCCCATATGTCGGCCAGTTCTAACGACCTAATTGCGTCACATCTACATAATTTGGTACTTCACGAAGCGTAGTTAAGCGCTAATCCCACAGATTTATCCTATTTTGCAAGTAACATTACATTTTTGTATAACCTTTTAAACTGAGCAACCAGATTTCAACTGCTATATATTCAACGTTCATTTGAATGTAAAATGTTTCTTTTAGGCAAATCTTATTAGATTCCGGAGGCACCACCGTCACACTCGTTTCTGGCTATTAACAACAGTGTTAGACGCTACTGTGTTCTGGTTTAAAGATAAGAGAGACATAGTTATCCGAAGCATTCAACTTAGTCCTCAGGGGTAATACTTATTAGTATATTATTATGTAAAACATAAGATCAACAATAGACATTTAATATGAAATTTGATGCAAGACCTTATTTGACCATAAACCAATCGACTTCACAAACAATATCAACACCGTAACTGCACGCACAACACAATTATAAGAAACCACACATAGAAGACGCAACTCATTCCTACGTGCGTTTTGAAGATAAGGGCTCGGCTAAAGAATTCTAACAGAGAATAAAACATCGCCGCTTCAGTCCTCAATAATTATCGCCACGTGTAAAGCTTGTAACCGACTTAGGTGATACACAAAATTGTAATATAACATTTTGCAATCTGACACTTATATATATAGCAAGTAATCGGTTTGCCGAACCGGGAGTTGAACGCTTTTTTGACAATATCCAACTCCTATTAAGAAGCTTGCTATATCAGTAAGCCATATTTTGTATATGCCTTTTTACCACACCTTGTGTACTTCATTGACCGAGTTAGATTGAAATAGTGACTTTACGGGAAGCATTACCATGATTACATGCTCTGTTCAACCGACAAAATAATTTCAGCTTGCCATAGCCAAAAAAATACAGTTTACACTTATCTTTACACTACAAATGAAACAATGCACATTACTTACTACGTCGACAGATCACACTTAATATTACATGTTATGTGTATGAAAGGAATTACAACTGAAAGTTATTAATAGAAGCAAATTCACAAGTTAAACATCAAATGCTAACAAACGACATCGTCGCAACAGATTATTCGCTCACACTGCTATCATAATAAACTAGTTCGAAGCATGTCAAAAAAATAAACACGACCTTAAATGTATTTTTTAATCCTATAAATCGATATATTTTCTGATGATAACGATAAACAGTGCGTTGTCATCGTACGTCAAGTGCGACGCCACCTTAATGAGTGAGCGTGTGTGCTTACCTTAATTGAGCCCGTGCTATTTACTCAACAATTTTTTCTCGCCGCCAACGAGCACCTCAAGTGTTCTGGTAGCGAAACGAGTTCGTAATAAGGATAGTGGGCTATTCATACGATGCGTAATGCAAGTGGGACTCGCGAGACTTAATGGTGTCTTCTCTTATGAATAAAAACCTTTTCAATTGTAACTTGCGTAGGTTTCTTCGGCGCCTTGAGAGTGACAACTGTCATCGGCTTTTTTCCGTTCGTTAATTAAAATATTGCGTGGTTATTTCTCATACTACTTTTTTGTAGGCACTTTGATTATCACATACGCCCGACGGAGGTGCGAGGTAAAAAGTTGGCAAATCTATTAATAACGTGTTGGGTTTTTATGGTGTTATTATTAAAACAAATCATTGTACTGTCATGCGTCCACCTGGTGCGAATTAAGCAACGTTTCGTTTTTTATTCCACCTGAGAACAGCTCTTATGTCCATGTTTACGACACCCTCTTGAGGCACATTAGTGTAAATACTGCAAACGGGCGTGCGGTTCACCTCATGTTGTTGTCAACGAGGCGCGCAGATGTTTAAATGTCACTCTTATGTGACATCGGTCGGTCACTGAAGCACTTCTGAGGGCTTGAGATTTTACACGTAAATCAACTATCACAGAACTATCCACGTGACATTGCACTAAAGTATAAATAATTACACAGAGTACAATTGCTACGAGTTCATTCAAATGTAATTCAGGTATTAATGAGCACGCTATCCACCGGATTGCAAGTGATCACTTCGGCAAAAGATTGTAGTCCTGCCTCGGCTCGGTCTGAGATGCGTTATTACCACTCAGGACAATCCGTCTTTCTTCAATATTAATCCAGATTTTTCGCGTTCAGTTGCTACATCGAGTTTCCTAAAAGCAGCTGTGCGCAGTGCTCAAAAGCGTACGAAGTATACTTCGTTGTAACGTTTGATCCCTATTTATAGTTTAAGAACCGCTAAGTCGTCGATCGCCAATACTAAAATTTTGCATGTCTGCTGGTGCCTTTATAGCTTATGCAATCTTAACTATGTCTATACACCGTCAATAAAAGTTCAATCTTGAAATAAATATAAAATACTGTGTAAAATACCACATTATATAATTTATAAGGCAATTAATAAGTAAATCGTTTATTTAATCAACGTTATTTCGGTGCAACATTACTTATAGATTGATTTATTGGCTGCGCGTCTAATGAGACTAGCGGTTAAATACATTAATTAAGGTGAGTCGTATTAATCGGTCGTCAATTACCGAAATTGACACTTGGTTATCTCCAACTAACATTTTATTCATAGGACGCCATATCTGTCTATGTATCTACGAGTATATTTTATTTACGACGTATTTAATAATGCCATATATGATATATTTAATAATTTAATAAGTTCCAAATTTACCTGTAATCCAGATAGTTCGTTATAATTCACTGCTGTTTACGACCCATTACAGTTAAACGGTGATTAGAACATTCTTTACCAGGCTGATCCAGAATTATTATTATATTTACAAATGTGCAATAAAACAACCGAACCTAGGACAATGAGATACGTATTGTAAAGTCTAAACATATTTATTCATAGTAAATTTTATAGAATTAATTTCGAATACCAATAAGCTATTAGTTTTTGGTCAAACTTGGTCATGTTAAGAGATAAACTAAATCAGTACTACTACTCTTACTAAGCACAGAATAAATAGTAATACCACTTAATTAAAATCGGACAAAAAACGTCCTATTGAAAACATTTTGTAACACGTTACATTCAGCGTAATTATGAGATTAGTCATATCAGAGGCGTTACATCAAACTACGTACATACAAACACACACACACGTTCGTTTTCGAAACTCAGTTGCGCGGTACTCGGAGCGCCACCGATGCGCTTGCGCAACCCAATTGCAAGGGGCTCACGGCGATTCCCACGCGGATTTCGTATACAGGTGCTGTTTATCTCACCTTACAAAGGCTCGTTATGTGACTCTTATGGGTAGTACACTAAGGTAAAATATAGTTTGAATGCCGCGTCTAAATAACGCAACCGCTATGACATCAAATAAATGTATGGGACAAATGCTTGCCAAACAAATCGCCATTATTTCCTCATCAATCCATATCTGTCTTAATGCTGGACACGACACGAGCCTCCTCGCAAAATAAGAGGGTGTAGGTAATAGTCCAGCCGCCTCGCTAAGTAAGACTTAGTAGATTTAACATACTTTAGAGAATTCTTTTTTAACAGAACTCTCAGGCATATATGTATGTACGTTTCCCTACGATACCTTCACTATTAAAGCAAGTGAGAAATATTTTCTAATACATACTTACACTCATAATTTTGAAACTTCACAAGCGGATGTCGGGCATTTGGACGCCGGACCCCTAGTGTGAGAGGCCAAATTTCAAACCACTAGTTTATCGCTACAACTTCATTATTTATTGCGCTTCTATTCCTTTGAAGGTGAGTATATGTACCGCAATCGCTATTCCCTCGGTGTCGCAAATATTTTACGTGCACGACCACTTTCCATTATTTCACATACATGCCGCTAGTGCAACTAATAAAGAGCTACTTTAAGAGTATTCAATTACGCTCAGTCCTCAGCTGACCAATCAACCTTTTGGATAAGTAATGACGCAATAAAGAAAAATTATACAAACAACGACACATTTTAAATGTAAATATGAGATATTTATGTATGTGCGTGTAAATATCGCGAACGATATAAACATAGTCACGCGTTTTTATCAGTTTATCGCCGTTAAACAAATCGTCGTGGCGATATGTAGCACTCTTATGCTGCCGTAGACACGCGGCGTAATAATTATGTAACACAAAACAAAATCCTTAAGAAGTTCTTACGGCTTTGTTATATACATATGATACGTAACGCTAACTCGTATATAGCCGTAGACTCAATCACGGCACAATACGAATGTAATACGGAAACAAAACGCATAATTCGCGAACAAAAGTAACAAAACGCATAGAATACATATTATGCGTACTCTTCCCGTATTATTCATTATCAAACAGTGTCGCGGCGATATGTAGCGCTCGCGTATCGTCGTAGACTCAACCGCAGCTCAATAAATATGTAATATGCAAAAAAAATAACGCATAGGATACAATATTATGCGTATTCTTCCCGTATTGTTATCAAACAAATTGTCGTGGCCATATGTAGCGTTCGCGTATCGCCGTAGACTTAACCGCGACGCAATAAATATGTAATACGCAAACAAAACGCATACGATACACATTATGCATATCCTCTTCTCGCGTTGTTCATTATCAAACAAATTGTCGCGGCGATATGTAGCGCTCGTATATCGCCGTAGACTCAAGCGCGGCGCAATAAATATGTAATTCGCGAACAAAACGCCTAAGAGGTCGCCTGCTGAGCCTACTGATTTATACTTCGCCCGCTTACGAGCGCACCGAGCTTGCCCTTTGAATTTATGTTGCCCGAACACAAACATCGTCGCGAATTCAAGGTTGTTACGGTGATTTCGTTTAAAGTTTTAGCAATACGTAAAGTTCAAAGTTTTATCACGTAGCGAGTATAGCGAATTAGCCAGTTAGTCAGTGCTCACTGTAGGTAGAATTCTTTCATAACACTTACTTTCGACAAAAACCGGCCTAACAAACCCCCGAAGCACTGACGATTCCGTGTCACAGATGTTTGTGTATCGTTTTACTAAAACAACTGTGGATTCTTTCATTTGTTTTTGGATTCCTAGATAGAGCCCGACTCACGAACGAATTATCGTTCGGAAAGAACGTCGAAAACAACACGTTTCTAGTGTTATGGTCTCCTAACTTCTTTTTTCAAAAGTCATAGCATTTTTAAAGCTAGTACAGACAGAAACGACGAATGTTTAGATTGATATCGTTCGCTTATAGGTTTTGGGCGGAGTTCGTTTTTTTTAACAAAGTAGGTACATACATACTTTTAATAAGAAACGGAACTAACATCCAAATATTTCAATAAGCAAAGTTGTCCCAAACATGTGTTACTTAAAATTACAGTTAATAAGACCAGTTGAAGGAATGCGTTAATCCGATAGATAAATAACAAACATACCAACTGGATTCTAACGGCCGAAGAAAAATCTAATCGCGTTACACGTCTAATGATAAACTATATCGATTTGACGTAAGTAGTGTTGAGACGGCTCGAAATCCACTTCCCGTGGGTGCATTAAATCAAGTAAACTTGGCACATAGATTAACACGGCGACAATAAATACTAGCGTTGGCCCTCCGGTCCGCACGCACCGACATCATTTTAAGTAATACCGTTACAAAGTAATTCGATTTAATAATGCAAATAGGTTGAACATGAAATACGACTGACGGACGGGCTCGTGGGAATTCAAAGGCGATTTTTGTTGCCTTTCTCGAAAATATATTTATATGTTTCTATTATTTGGGGAAAATAAGTAAAGTTAATTTCGGCTCAAATCGCAATTTTGTTTTTCTTACTACTTTTGCTTTCTTTCCTTTCTATGGTTGGTCACAGATGCTTGAAAACTAAGACGACACGCTTCGGATAAGTATGTCTCCTTTAATGGCTGTACCGGTGGTGCCTCCGGAGTGGAACTACAAAGGCATGCGCAAATTTGGAAAAGGGTCAATAAAGGTTTGTATTTAAAAAACAAGTTATTACAGTAATATATTTTAAAATAAGGCATTATTTCTAGTCGAACCATAATTTTGTTCTTATAAACACGTGCGTACAAGAAAATAAAACTATTTATACAGCTTAGGAAAGGTCTTGAAATTTTCTACATACGATCGCCTACATGCTATCGTCGTACATTAACACGGGCAACCTCCATATAATGTCATGTAAGTATTTACATTAGCTCTTATATTGCTTTACCCGCTAAGGAAATCTCAATTTACATTTGGGACATCTATAGACGGAATGATATCATGAATCTGAACTTCGATGTGTATGTAGATGCAGTTGGAGCTTATACGCTTTGAACATTCCACAGTCGTTCTAATTATGTCGCATTCTACTTTACTTGGGGCGGGTATGTATGCGGTCGCAAAGTGCAAAATGTTTGCAGGGTTACCTGCAAAATGGTATTCCGTTCAATTAGAGTAGCTTATGTTATTACATTGTTCCACTAGCTTCAAATTGTTCTGCTAAGTTAAGATTATTCCTTCAGTTTAACATTGGAATCTACATACATTGAACAAATATATTTTTATTTTTATTAAGTTGATTGATTCGTCGTAACTTAAATTAAATAAAAATCCCACTTGTTCCATACATGTGTCCATTTCCGATAGATACCAAATTGTACCATTCCTAACCTTAGTTAAAAAAAATGATATCACATACACTTTCACCCAGAATTGGGTAAATAAGAAAGAACCTGATATTTAATGTAAACGGTTGTATTGAAACCCAATTAGTACGTAATCAAATGAGGATTTAGGTCGTGACTCATCCACAGGGCTACTTTCCGAGTTCCGATCAGACTGCACATATCATTAATCTTACATTAAAAGTCTGTGTTGTTCATTTACTTTAAGACTTCTTTCACCGTCAATACCTAAATTTCTTATAACAAAAAAAAAAATTACATTTTCTCGGCTAGCCTTACTCATGTTAGGTGCCGTTAACGCTCACAATTAAAAATTGGGCAACTACCCTACCCTACCTAAAAGGACACCCTAAGACCGGAAATCGATTGATCATTTGAATGTGTGCCTAACCGGAAATCGAGCCCTAAAACCGCTGCGCTTATAACTAGTATCGTTAACATTGATGTGAAAAACTCAAGTAGGTATATTAAATCCAATTTATATTCGTGAATAAATATGTAAATTATTACATATACCACCAGCTGTTAAATGGTCAATATATAATGGACATTACTTCAAATGATCAAGTCAAATTCGTTCTGGTATTTTTCTAATTACGACATTAAAACTTATGAAAGTGAAGCTTCATCGCGTCCACCAGACTCACGCGAAATCTACGCACAACCGTTATTCTTCTCCAACCACGAAGAATTCTGCCACCGTCAAATCTTCTAGCTATTTTTACACTAAGTAATGAGCGCAAGAGCGGACCAAAAATTCTACTAAAATCTAAGGATATTGTGTAAATCCTTTTAATTTAAGGCATTATGTATCAACCCTACCGCACATCTATCAAGGTGTGTCCATCGACAACCTTCCATTCTCCGAGAGCAGCGTCAATGCCGATGGGGTCATTATGTATTCAGAAACGACAATTATAGTTTCATTTGCAACAGCTCACTTGTAAATGGAGGTTTAGTGCCCATTAAACTGACGCGTTTAGGGCGCACTGTTGTAAAAGTGGATTATTGATGTTACATCATCACTGTCGCGTAAACTATGTTTATGACCAATAAATTACTTTACCATTCGTGTTTTTTCTAGAAGATTAATGTCGCAAATGAGCATGAAGTCCACCTGGCAAGCAGTTACGGTCGCCACGGACACCTGTACCTAAGTCTATTTAGACAAGAAGATCTACCTGACGTCGATCAAAGATGTTACCCTTCCTGAGGACTTATCTTGGTCGTTTCACATAACAGTCAAGAAAGAGTACAATTACAGTAGGTGTACTTATATCAAAATTATAAAGCCTGCTTTCGTCTCTTCGGCATTAGGATATTCAAACCATAAACGTGAACACACTTGAGCGAGTGTACGATTTCCATTTATATAGGAATTTAATAGGCTGTCTATTCAGAAACACAAGATGGAGGACCGATCGTTCAGGAAATTAAATTCCATATTTACTGCCGATAAATATTTACAAACCGTAAATCGAGTGACATATTGCGCGTGGGTCTGATATCGACAGATATTATTTCTGGATGAGAAACTGTAATCGTAAACTTCGATATTTACAGCGTTATTTGTTTTCGCACGGGTAAATAAAACCGAGAGACAACTATATTTCAAACTTTTACAAACCATACCTTTAAGTAACTACTACTGGTCTTGAATTAAAATAACACACACTATCAGTAAAAACGGATTCCAAAATGAGCGAGCAAACATTATTATTGTTAAGAAGTGTTAAGAGACATCGTAAACCTCCTAACCTCGATGAGAACGTAAACTTACGACAGATGACCGCCGAAGGGAAGGCAACATAGAAACACGATTATTAAAACATAAAATTTATTGACATTAAGATAAAATTTGACACAAATTTATTTAGATAACATATTGCCACAGGTGAAATCGAGGACACATTCGATTAAATAGATCATGGCTATATTATCTACTGTACGTGCGAAAGATACAATAGCTAATGGCGAATTGCAGGACTCTAAAATGTTAATCTGACTTATAGAATTTAACGGGTTTTCATGTTATCCTAAAGCAATCAATTAACTTGATAGAATTTACGATCGATTGCTTGGCGTTCTGTGTATGTACTTATAAGAATAAGTATAGTCAATAGACCCCCAAATCAAAAATAAGTGTGTGCGATGAAGACTAGGTGTCCGGCACTGTATTTAATAGTGAAAATTTACTCGAAAATCACATGGATGTTACGTAATGGTAAAAATTGTTCTCGATACGGCAACACTAACGATATAAAGCGCTACGGATTAAGGATCGGCCTGTAACGAATAGGTGGAAATATCGGCCTTGGCCTCGACACCGGCGACAGCGGTCGCACGTCAGTCACAATCTATTAGTTCAAAGCCACATCTATATAGTTCAGTACCTCAATGAAAAGAATCATTTGCGACGCCCTTGGCGACCTTCCGGATTGAACGCAAGGGCCAAATCACTTAAGCAACCGTATTTATTCGTCCGGATAAAGTGCCGTGCCATTCAGTTGGTATAATGTCATCATAATATGAATGAAGTTATGAATAGGCACTACAGAACGCAGTTTAAATACAGTTTTACAGGATTTGAGATCCATCACGAGGTTAATTGTTTGTCAAGATTAATAAATAACTTGTATCATTCTGTATGTATTTTTTTAAAGAAAATATGCATTTAAAAAACCCCATTTTCAAAATCTTCGCATATCTATTTCAACTAATCATCAGTAGAGACAACAACGTAATCTTGCAAACGGTTGATCCGACTTTATTAGGACTTATTCACAAGGCAGCTGTACTCCATTTTTAATTAATTTAATGAAATTATATCTTACTGTTACAGTGTAGACAGCTGAGATAACAACAAGAATCGCAACAACGCATGACAACCGAATATTTCAGGGAATCTCCGAAGCGTTGAGTCATCCTGATCCTGCTATCTCCGAGACCACTTACTTCACATTTACGACGTAATTAATGACTCGCTCTCAGTAAAAGCCTCTTTACTTGCGGGCTGTTGTGTGAGAGAAGAGAATTTGCAAGATAATATAACCAGCAGATTCCAGCACACATTGTTCTGTATGTCTTAATCTTCAATGTGTATTAAAACCCCCGTGTACGACCCCCGTGGCAGAGCGGTCACCATACCGGTCTGACGCGCAATGGGTTCCGGGATCGATCGCCGGCCAGACAGATATCTAAATGATGAAATTAGATTTCTATTCTGGGTCTGGGCGTTTATGTACACGTCTTTGTGTGTGTCCATGGCACCCACGACACAGGTAATCTTAGGGTGGTCCCTGATTACAGAAAGCGTTTGTTTTTTAAATGGCTGGTATGTACTATTACACACATTGACGTGTAATGTACTCTAATAGCTTGAAAACGTTCTTCGTACTCAAACACCAATTTACGCGGCAATCCGTTGCACCGGTACTGTATAGAAGTTGATTGGCTACAGTGACATCTAAAGGTGAAGCAGCAATAAATTTCTTAGCATAAAAACCTCCATTTACTTTATATACCTAATGGAAGTAGCAAACGAGCGTGCAGTCCAACTGATGGTACTTCTGTCCGTAGACATTTGTACGCAGACCCTGAGGACGACATCGGACGTGTTGCTACCTCTGAGGAATAAGTTGGAACGCCTCGAGTAACAATGTCTCCCTTACCAAACCGTTCAAATCAGAATACAGCAGCACTTAATACTATAGTGATATATGTATATAGCGATAGATATGGCGGTGGTCCTATAGGAGCCAATCTACAAAAGGTTCTATCGCTTCGTACATCAGCAACTGCTAATTGCTGATGCTAAAGAAAAAGTGATGCTTATAAAAGTTATTAAAAATGCTTAATGTCTTAATGATCGATTAAACTTAACAAATGAATATCTTAATATAATTAACATTGACATTGACTCTCCTTTTTACATTTTTTACCACAATATTTTTTTATTTATATTTTCTACATAAATTGCTAGCAGCTAACATGAATATTACCATACGAGTTTACGTAAGCGCAAGAATAATGATCACTTAAGTGTGTTACGTTGTAAAGGTCACGAAACGATTTCTTTAATATGTTATAGATTATGTTGTGTATGAAGTCTAGCCCGCGGCTAAATTATGCAACCCTAATTATAAGGTATTTTAGCTATACACATTAAATTTGACATGCATTTTACAAGGCAGCCTAAATCACTATGTAGTGTAATATCTGCATAAATAAATATGTTGAAGCGTCGATTTACACGTCGATCTTACAATCTTTGAAACAGCTTTACCAAAAAATGTGAAGACTTTTACGAAAAAATAACCGAAACAAACGACGTTGTATACAACAAAAAAATCTAGCTACTTTGCGCTTGAAGTATTCTAGTACCTGCTTAAAAATTAAAAAGCAGCTCGGCGCTTGAATATTGCCACTGAAAACTTGAGCACAAGTAGTTCTGCGTCTCAAGATTTAAAAAGTTATTTTCGTTTACATTAAAATTATCAATTATACATTTTGGTTTACTGTACTATGTAATGGTCTTATAAATATACAATAAAAATTTTAATCGCATTTTAAAACAACATTTTAAATTCACATGTGCTTAGTATACCACATTGAATTAAGATAAACTACTTTACATTCAGACCTTGCTCAAAGTTCACGATTGCCTCGCCCTCGTCTCGACCGATAGAAAAACTGGTTCGCTCTTGAACGCTTCCATCAACCCTATGCGGCGTTCAAATGAATCGCTTATCAAGGCCTGCCCTATATCAACTAATCAATCAACTCGATGGACAACTTATTCTTACGCGATCATGACGGCTTTTATTTTTTATGAACGCGAAGTAGTCAACGAACATGCAGTCCATCTGGTTGTCAGTGGTCACTGCCGATAGGACATCTGTAATCTATTCCATATACGATTTAATCTTTTTTATAACGGAGTAGCTAACAAACCTGCAGTCCACCTGATGGTAAGTAGCAACTGAACCCCAGAAAAGACTAGAATCCTATGTGAGGTCGACCACAGATGCTTTGCTACCTCCGAGGACTAAGTTCGAATGCCTCGGATATCTGAGTCTCCCTTACCGCACCCTTCAAACCAGAAGACAGCAGCGCTTAACAATGCTAGTATAAGGCAGAAATATGTATGGTGATGGTGCCGCCCGAGTAGAACCTCATAGAGTTCTTTCGTACTTAAGGTCGGTTAATGCGTTGCTATCCCTGAGAACTTAGGTTCCATTATCTTCAGAGTAACAATATGCCATTAAAACTTTTTTATGTTTATCGTTGCAAACGTGATACTAATGCATAAATATATCCATTGTTAACTCTTAAATAATGAAGTACCTGATTATGCTACGGGTGTCACTTTTAATAACATTTATTGAGATTCGATACGGTAATTCGATACTGATTCGCCTCCTATCGGTACAAGCGTCCAAGAAATCGAAATTAGCGGTAACTTTGATGGGCGATGATGTGTTTCGAATTGAAAACACACTAAAATAGGTTTGTACAGATGGTAATGTACTTATAGCACAAATGTACAAATAGTGTACTTCGCCAAAATAACACGGAATTTTAATATTTTAAATGTGAAATTATTTTACACATTTCACAACAACTATGTACTAGTTGTAAGCAGTTCGCTAAAGACATATGAGATCAGACACTATTAATAAAAAGTAAGAAAGATATACAAAGAGTTTCCACGGCACGGGTTTCCTCTCAGAATGATAAGGGAAGTCGAACGCGCTTGCCAACTACGAGTTCGTACACTTCAAACAACTATGAATCTTTTTTGTAAAGAACTCTCACGTGTGTAGGTATCCTCACCATGTTTTCTTTTACCGTTACAGTAAGTGGTAATTAATTTGGAATTACAGAGGCGCGTCTCCGGGGTTTGAACCTGCGGCCTACGGATTTGAGAGGCGGAGTTTTTAACCACTAGGCTATCCACTGCTTAATTCTAATACTATAATCCAATTCAACGGAATACGGGCTTAATCACGTACCTCCATAAATATTATAAATCTATATAATAAATTATTTAACTAAAACAGACCGTCATTCGTCTACCCGTGTAAACGATCGCATCGCGTGCCCGAAGTGACATTTACATACAACTGTGACTAATTTCGATTGATCATCATCACTAGTACATATGTACTTCCTGGTTCACTTATAGAAAAAAACAGGCAAGTGCGAGTCCGATTCGTATACTGAACGTATCTTAAGATAACATATTTAATAAAAATACATTTTTGGGATGTTTAGGGATCCTTCGCGTGAGACCGATTCATACTGTTACATGCATATAATCAAACTAAGTTTGACATAAATGAAAGAACGATCGCTACACTTTGTATAATTAACACGTTTATGGTATGGGGGATTTCCTTCAATTATTCTTTTTTTTCTAATACAATATCATGTATGAAATCCCATCTAATAAATAAAAAAACAATAGCATGTATTTTATAAATATTTCTACTGGCGACATAAAGGTAAGACAGACGGAAGGCATAAGCTTAAACTTTTGCACGGAACCCTTAATACAAATAACTAACGATGATCATAAAATATTGCTATTTGGCGATTGCACACAGTCAATTTGCAGAGTTGATTAGAAATACGATGCAATTATAAAATAAACAATCGTACCACCTCAATTTAATATAAAAATTATGCTTACATAAATTACTATACATGTTTTAATCTACGTTTTAATAGCGATGGTGTAATCTCACTTAAAGACAAAATCTGCGATAGTTAAGACTCAAGATTGCGTACTCAATATGTCATGAATGTATGCATAGTCGCTTAAAACAAATTAGTTACAAATTAAAACGCCGATCGTATCGGGCACCGCGAAAACATAAGCTGCATATCAATCGACCTGTTATTATTATAGGTATTAATAATATTTATGAAGCAGGCGGTTCAAAGACGGTTCAATTTTATAATGAAGTATTTTGCGGTCGTTGTTAATTATATTTTCAATTTCACAAGAATACTAACGCGCCGCCTGAGGCGTAATAGGTGTGAAATGTATTATTTTAACGTCTCTACGAATATCCTGTCCACGATTTTATTAGAACAAAGTGATGGAGAAAGCGTCGATGTTAATTGTGAGACCATCTATTCTTTCATGTTACAAGTATAGAAATACCAGCTATACGATTGTAGAAGACTTGCGGTGAGGTTTTGGTGGCAATGAATAATTTAAGTCGGAAAATAGTATGCGGACTAAAGTGGTCACTATCGCCTGTAGACATCAGCTTTCAACCCCAAATAGAAATAGTCTTATCTGAAGTCGGTCAAAGCCACGTTGCTACTCTTAAGGGCTAACTTTGAATCCCTCTTGCAAGTATACAATTTACTAAATACTTTATTAAATCAGAATATAGCACAGCCTAATACTGTATGTTATAAGTTACATATGTATGGATCGGAATCAAATCTTAGTGGTTATGTTCAGACTAAAACCTAAACAATACCACGAACATTGCATGCATTGCAAAGCAAATGTATAGCGGTGGCGTTGTCGCGGTCAAACTGTGTAAAGTTCTATCAACCTATGCATTTTATTTTTTTATATGATTGAAGTACCAAACGAGCATGCAGTCCACCTGATACTAAGTGACATCCACCGCCCATGGACATTTGTAAACCACCCCAGATAAGACTAAATTCCTAACTTAGGTTGATCATAGACGCGTTGCTACCCCTGAGGACTAAGTTGGAATGTCTCGGATAAGTATGTCTCCCTTACCATACCCTTCAAACCAGAAAACAGCAGCCAAATTAGACAGAAATAGGCGTAGCAGTGGTACCGCTAGAATCTAACCACGAGAGCTTTTATCACCTTCATCAGCATAATATATTACTGATGTTACATAGTTACTTAGGAAACTATTTACCTTTCAAACTGTGCAGACGACCTTGTATATTTAAGGCATTCACGAAATTCGATAAGTCTCAATATCTAAGCGCATTCAAACGAATATCGGTACAAACCGCAATAGTATCGATTGTCTTATCTTGAACCAGACCAAACCGCAGTACAGCCTGATGAACTTTGAAGAATATTCTCCTTTCAATGACCGATGATACGACTGTGGCGCCACTCTTATTACCGCTACACAACAATTATTATGCAAAATATTAGATTGATTGGTGATGTAAGGCAAAAATACTTTATATTAAGATATATTGTAATATTCTTTAATACGAAGTTTTTTGCTGATAATTGTATACCTAAAATGTTTAAGTTTAGTCCTCTAATGAGCGTCACGAGTATGTCTTTTATTTCTCTCATATAACAATAGTAGTATGTGCATAACTGAAGGGTGTTATAGGACAGATCTGATATGCTAATGTGATAATTTTTAGCTCGTTCATAAAAAAACACTGCGTGTATTTCTATTTAGGTGTACATAGACTAAATATAGAGCAGTTACTATTCATTAATAACGAATAACCAATAAAAAAAGATTGGGTTTAGTTTTTACACAAGTACAAATAAAATACCCGAGCATGCATCTACACTTAAGTATCGACGACCGAATATTTGGCAATAGCGGTTCCACGACAGATTTCGAGCACATTCAATAGTCATACGAGAAACCTATTTCGTATTCGTGCCTAGAAGGTCCAGAGAGCTTCAGTCAGATATGCAAATCTAAAGTATTTCACGCCGAGCGAGTTTACGATAGCTCGCTTCTCTTGCATCAAATTTCCAATACACAACACCAGAAGCCAAACTAAATCTAGGTTGAAGACCGAAGCTTTGGGAGATGAAACTTTGAACACTATCCCGTATTCCAGCATAATGTATAGTTTGGTTATATCAGGATAAACCAAATGGTTTACTTCATTTTATCCCTGCATCGTGTGTGAAATACATTAATAAGCAAATAACAAAATAATTAGTAGGTTGAAATTTCGAGAATTATTTTCAATGTGTTACGTTTAGATTAATCAAATAGAATTTTAATGCATGATGTACTCTACGTGGTATTACAATTATACTGATCTCATAAAGTAGAGCATAAGACCAAGCCAATCGTGTGACCCTAGTCAATCAGCATGCAATCTGGACCAATCAGTATCGAGTTCTGTATCCCAGAATAAAGCGGCAAGTTCAATCTTATCCGTAAGTAAAATTGTCCAATTAACATTTCTCTATCGTTCCTCCGCATATGTATTCCAACGGATGCCTATTAACAAGATTCTGAGTAAGATGCGACGTTGGGCCGCTAACCCATTAACTCAGAGACTAACAATACATTTACAGGTAATAAACGTCAAAAGGTTCCGTTCCTTACTCAAGGAGCGCGTCCATCATAAACAGAGCCATAAAACGTACAACTGTAATCACGTTGCCGTTCGAGTAAGCTTACCACATTTCTCCCCCAGACGCCACGTGACCAGATGACGCAGGACCAAGCTGTCGGCTCCCGGTGACCCGGTCACGGGGCGCGTGGTCTGGAGTAATTAGAGTTCGCAGGAGTCTCCGTAACACGTGACTCGTGGATAGATTTAATCGCGAACTTTGAGCGAGACCTTTGAGATGTTAAAGGTCGATGTTGCGAAATAAATTTAGGAACAAATTTCCATGAACAATTTTCCGATTGGCGCAATCTTGTTGACATTAACCATATTACACTTCGTGAGTTGTGGGTTCTGGATTCGATTTCCGGCATGTGCGACGTTTGTTTTACAGGCATATGTAATGAACTGTACTATCTAATTATAAAAGTATATACCTAAACATATAGAAGTTATCAAAGTTAGTTTTTGATTGCCGCACAAATAGATGTTATTTGATTCTTGTTTCGAAGTGTGAGTATTTTTTTTAAATAACCTCTTCCGTAGAAGGAAGTCGGTTAACGAAAACGTAAATAACAAAAATTTGTACGAAAATAATAAAATCATCACTAAATGAGCACGTGTACGTAGTTAATATCCGAGAGCAAAATGTATGCGCTTCCGTTCGAATATTTTCAAGCAAACCGACTCTTGTAATCAGATCGGATTTTCCACGAAAGCGCCTTACATCCAATAAGCAAACATAACTTAGCAAACGAAATCCGATGCATGGGAATGAAAGCATGGAATGGGAGCCTTACCGTCTTATTTAAAACATGACTCCCTGTATCAATTGACATATACCTAGAAATACACCCATCTGGATGTAAATATCTATTTACTATATTCGTTTCATATACGGCAGTTTCGAAGGCTTCTTAGTGTAGGACATTGTTACAATCAGTAACTATTTGCTAAGGGTTTCCAGTTCGATTCCCCGGCCAAAATTTATGTTCTAGTTGTTTGTTTGGGTTAACTTCTGTAAGTTCGAATCCATAAATAGGAAATATAAATCTTTAGCTTCCCCTGTTTATGAGTTACTTGTTAGAAGTTTGGACTTAGTTTTGCTATTCTTTTATTTTCAAATGTTTTATTCATAGCAATATTTATTTGGTTGGAGGCAATGTTCACACAAAAAAACATAAAAATATTTTTGTAAAAACATCCTAGAAAAGTGTGAAAATAAACTTCACTTCAGGATAAAGTAGGAAAAATATTTTCATTCGTTTGTGTTGTTTGCTCTGTAAAGTTAGAGGTTCTTAGACAGATTGAGTCTATCGGGTTTCTGTCGCCGTAAGCTTACACCGTTAGCCGGAGGCGGCGACATCTGCAGGGCTTCCCACAAAACAATCCCGAAGGAGAACCTACAATCCCGTGTAAATGCACCCGACTCTTTCCCAGACTGTTTGGTATTATATGTATAAAGATTTATTTACAAATACATTTGTTTGATATTAATTGATATGGTTTCTACAAATCACACAAATTAAAGAAATCCAGACAGTTCACGCTCGCAGACAGCCCTCTAATGATATTTATATTCAATTATCCACAAATTAATATTTACATAGCAAGGTACTCTTTTATCAAAAAAGTAATAAAATCAAATACAATATTATTGTCATAAAGCTTTAAACGAAAAGTATTGTTAATACAATAATATTTCATAAATATTAATTTTTCAATAACAGAAAACAATTTTATAAGTTTACAGAAGATACCTCTTACACTAAAATGGGGGGTTTAGCCATCGCAATTTGTACAAAACGATACGACGCTACGATAAAATTTTCAATTTCATTAAACGCTCAAACACCGCAGTACACATACGAGCTTTTGATATGAAATCGATAATACACCTCGATTCAATTACAGCCTTAAGTACAGATTATACATGCAAATTGAATCGCGATGCACTGGCGGAGCGGCCGACATATTAATCAGCATGTAGTTTGTGCGGTTCGGAATTATGGCCAAATTTGAATATGTAAATTTACCATAACTATACGAGTGATAACTTTAACAGTTTGTTATTGAGGAATGTCGCATTGGCTCGTGGACTAGCTCATAGAACTCGTGCCTATTTACGACAGAGAGAAGAAAAAAGCAGAGCTAAAGCGCATCCTTACAACATTTTTCATAAAAAATACAACCTAAGTATACAGAAAGGAATAAAGACAGAGATTATAGAGAAAGTTTCAAGAGACCACTTTAGAAATAAACGTAGATCAGATTGTTATAGATACCAAAATTTATCATGCTCTCGATCGACGTGCAACATTGTCCATCAAAGGTCAAACGCTTTACAAATCGTGGTCCTTTTGAGCGTTAACCTCCTCAATCACAACGCAACGTCTTATAACTTGATTGCCATACGTAAAACTTTCTTGGCTACAACATCGTTTTGAGCAGCATACATAAGTACTATAGTTAGAGATGTCAATACAGAGCCAGAATAAAAGCAGCAATGTAAGTTAAAAGTTCAAAAGTGAGTTCAACCGTCACTGGCATTAGAGGGTCTCGTTCAGTGAAATGCTGATTTATTTTACCACTTTAAGACATGTCTCATTTATCACGCACAGTTTTAACGTCTGAGACACATAAAAGATAATGCATAGCCGATTGAACGCCATCGTAATTTGAGATGACTTTGACGAATTCTATGAGGGGCAATAAAACGTTAACATTGTTACGAGTTCGGAGCGGGATCTTAAGACCTTCAGAGAAAGACTTCGGAGGGACCGAATAGAATATACTGCCTCTATCATGTCTGCCACATTGAAGGGGACTTGATTTATTGCGGTTAATTTGTTTGGTTATCCACTATGGGAACAAGATTTAAAGTTTTATTCGTCCCTTTCCATATTTGATGTACGAAAATATTATAAAGTCTAAATAAAACGATTTAAAAAATACATGTAGAAACAAAATATTACAAAATAAATCTTGTTCATGTCTACCATAATTGAACGTACCAAATACACAAAGGTGAAGGATACTATTATACAGTTGTTACCACAAACCTCTTATTTTCCTCGTTATAATAATAAATCAAGAGTCCATTCAAATTGTTAATATGATTTCCGACAACCAATTCCATCTTATTAATTCGTTCACATTACTTAATGCAGAAAATATTTGTTATGTACTATGTTCGCCGCGAATTCATCTCTAAAGAATGCACTCGAATCTGATATCCAATTTTTCAAACAGTGTCATAAATCCATTGTTTAATTTGTCTTGTCAAGTCGAAAGCTTCGCGGAATTGGTACTTATGGGCCATCATCATTTGCCGCCGAGCCCCTAATTACAAACGATTTCGGAGTATCATGGTAAATTGGATTGAGATGCGAAATAAAGTAGGAGTCACAATTTAGGCAGATTATCCACCGGGAGTCGACCGCCAATTATATACACCATTCACATCCACTTTACTTTGTGGAAACGATAAATGTGTTACTTAATTACTGCATTCGAATATTTGGATGGCGCCGCGCAGTGACTTTAAGGAACAATTTATTAAAGCGAGTGAAGCAATCTTGGCTTTACAAGCGAACTTTTATTAATCGGTTGGTTGACGTCGCGGATGTGTGACGCAATGGAATTGTAGAAACCGGTCCAAAATAAATAATGTGGGGACATGTCAAGAATGCATGCGTAGAAAAAACCAGGCTATTCACTGTTCCAATGCTAGACAAAGACCTTCCTTTGAATGAATAGGTTACGGAGCTTTAACCTCTTAGCTCAATAGGAATTGGCGACTTACAGTTATAATTTTTTATGTTCGAGTCAACGTGAGTTTTCGTTTTAAGAATAATACAGTACAAATAAATACATGTACCATCCAGGAAACATTGGAATAATATCAGTAGTTAAGACGGTTACGAAGACAAGGTACACGTTGAAGAATGATATTAGATTCAGTAGACATGCTTGATAAACATGGACTACACCATAACGTACAAGTCAGACATTAAATCATAAAGACCTCCAACTAGCAAATCCTACCGTCGATGCTATATCTCGTGTAGTGTAGTCCTGGCGGGGAAGTCGGTTCGGTGAGACGAACGCAATGATTTGCGGCGGCGATAAATCCGACCGGCGGACGGGGACAGACCCGCCCGCGGCCGTCGCGATAAGTGTATCCAATTACCACTATACTCCGGAGTATAGTATAAACCGTGAAAAAAAATCACTTCAATTCACGTTTTAAAACACGTAGCGTTCTAACGAGAAAGCTGGGATGTGGACAAATAAAATATTTACGAGTATGTATGTCGTAATAATTGAAATAGGTCAGCGCATAAACTAGTATTTGCGCCAGTAAGGCAGCGTGATGGAAAGTAGTACCGGCTATTAACATATCCGTACAATCCGTTTATATAAATTAAATTATAATGAGAGAGAGCAAGCGCATATGCTATAATACTCGTAAAAGTATAAGTACAGTAATAATACAATATGTTGTATATTTTTTTACTTGATTTATTTTGCATTGCACTTCAGGTTACGATCGATGCTCGATGCTTATAAGTGCGCTGCTACAATTTCTATTGCAACAAAAAAGGACATGAGTAGTCTTGAGCATCTTTTATACTTTTCTGTTTAACAAAACGCAATATTGTTGGATTCAATAAAATATTTCTTTCCATTTCTTCATAGTACCATTATCGCAATTGACTAATCATGGGCTTAACTATAATTTCAATGTCGTCAGTCAACCGAAAAAAACATTTCTCCGCACATTCTTTGAACACTGTTAACCTTTTTCCCATAGCGGCTGTCGTCTTGTTCTACACGAGAAACCGTTTGCGACTTCCACTCTGGCTCGCGTATAATTAATTCCGTCTCGGGCCTACTTAAATTATGTATCGAGAGGGCCGCAGCGCCCTACAGTGGCCGCGGAACTCGTTCGAATTCAGTGCCACCACCATTCAGTCATTTAACGTTCTGCTCCAATTTCACGCGACGACATTTTCTGACACGATAAGCGTTAGCTACAACGCCGATACCGATATATTAATAATGCATACAACCGGACAGAAACCAGAATTCGATCATTACATCAACTGCTGTAAATATAGGCTCGCCGGTACTACATAATTGTATTATAATTACCGGATTGAGAGCTTATCTTAGAATGCCACGCTCGGTATCAGGTTGTCATTCAGTTCATGAAAGATATGAAACATGCTGTGTGCTAGAAATTGAATAAAAATGTTATATACCTACTATTTCATATTTGAATAAATATAAATTATCACTTAAACGACAATACTCAAATATATAAATGAAATTAATCGCGACAATTGATTTTGTACAATAAATTTTATTTGAAAGACAAAACCACAAGCTTTAGGCTTCCTAGTGGTCGCTTTCAACATGATTATGGTAAGGCGATAGTTGTAAAGGTGCCTGCGAAGTGTAACGAACCCACGACAGTTACAAAAGGATCGTAACTAAGAGATCCGTGCGGTTACCGTCACCGGACACCGCGGAAGAGCTCCGGTATCGAATCCGCATAAATCAAACAACGAAATCCCCGGAGCTATTCGCCATGACCCTGTATTTGTTTACTCTCGAAGCCATTTATCGCATTCGAATGATCAAAACCGACCACGAATCCAAATGACGAGGCATTGAATGTTACTTTTTCAACAGGTATCAATCGATCGGTAAAAAATAACCCTTTTAGTAGACGAGTAAATAAAATACAAAAGAGTATCGGTTGGATATTACCGACCTCGATGGGTTTTCTATCAATGTCATAATAGATGCAATGGTCACGTAAAAGGTCATAATCGGAGCGAGGCGATGGTGCGGCGTCGCGATCGTACCCGATGAAGGAATGTCGGTAGGCAGATATAACGTTTTGAGCAACAGTGTTGTGCGTTCTACACTTGGTCTGGTTGCACCGTTCGGTGAATCGGCCGCGTGCTGATTCAGATCGAAGTCTACCGGGTCAGCGAGCAGAGCGGGCTGCGATGGATCGATTATCGCGCAGCACGAGCGGGAATACAACGCACTCAATGTCCACCCATTGTAATTCAGTTTAGCATAGTAATGCAGGCACAATTGTGCGCTTCCAGTAACTGTTTTTCGAATTAAAAATCTACAAAGTATTAAATTATTGGTATAAACAGTAACGAGAAACAAGAGAAGCCGATTGAAAACCCTTACGGCCAAACAATTACAATAAGTATCAACTGTGACTTTCAATTACAGTAACTTAAAAACTGGATATATACTTACTATATCTAAAGCACTTTATTCAATCTAGCGTATACCATCAACGAGGCTAATAACTTATATTAGAGAACGCGCTGAAGTATTCAATCAACTTGCAACGTACAGAGCGTATACTTTTTTTTACCTTGTTGATGCGAATAAAAATGGCTCTTAGCAAACTGTCGGATACGCCGGGTGAGCGATCAAACCTAGAGGCGATGTTATCTTAGTTACAGAGTGCACTGGGGATACGTGGAAAAATATGGGGCACTCCTGGGGATGTCATTACAGTCGTAAATGGCTTTAGGGGGCTTCATATCAATGCTTATTACGGGGTCTCGAACCGAGGTTCGAGTACGAGCGGTATCAGTGATGCATTGCTTCCCCGGGGCCCAACGCATCCGTATATTGTTCGCGAAACAGAAATATGGAACTAATGCCGGTCTGTCATGTACGATGTCAGATCGGAAAGCGTGCCCGGAGGGATTGAGTAACAGTTTAACAACAGTCATTAGCAATCAATCAGTTGAAATCCGGTGGGTGGTAGATAGTTTCGCTTCAAAATTGGCCCTCGCGGTCAGAGACGTTGGGAAATCTAACACAATTGGGTGTCGGATCAAAGAGGCGATCGTGATCGATTTAGCGCACATTTTAGGTGCGTCTAAAAATATACATGGAAGCGACCGCAGTGTTGGAAGAGACCACGATATGAACATAGGGTTTTATCGAAATTGCAAGCGTTCTGTTGATGGCTGTGGTTGGCGGCACGCGCTCTGAACACGTCTGGGCAATTGAAAAGAGCGCGAGTTATTGCCGCAAATGTTAGGGAATCGAGCCACAATTGCTGCTGCCGGGCAAGCCACACAATGTGATAGCAAGCGGGTACCGGCACCGGCTCGATGTCGCTCCTTACGTCACGCCTCCACGCGATCTCCAGCACAGGATAAACTACAGCGATAACCTTAACAAAATACCTATATTTTTGATTTAATCAAAAAACTTTTCTATCAATATATTGATTTCTATACTATATAACAAATCGATTTAAATTCAAGCACATGGTAAAATACTGAAAATACGGTACATAGTACCTTGATTTCAGAACTTTTCGGATTGAACTAATCTAACTTTAAATTACATTTAAACCAAATATTGTTCGACATACGAAGGCGTACTGATACAATACATACGTGTCATATAAAAATAGTACAGGTACTGGTTATTGCTAGACACCTTTTGGCCCTTTTTCTTTCACAATTTACTAAAGTTGACGTTGGGTAAGTTGCAAACTGTATTGCAACATTAGAAACTGGCTTTATCAGCAATTTCAGCCACCTGGACTTGGAGTCTTACATAATAGGGTATATCTAAGGCGCAAATCTTAGATCTGCGTCTGATATCTTAAGATATCCTTTGACTTTTAGGATGCCTGGTAACCTTTTTAAATTTCAAACGTACGTACTTATTTACGTACATTTGTTTATTTCAAAATCGAAATAAAAATCAAAATATTTTATTCAAACTAGATCCTTTACAGAATTCTTTTGGAACGTCAAGAATTTACCACCACTTCACAATGTGTTTTGTTATGGAGAAGAATCGGCGAAAGTAACTCCATAACACACATCTTTTAAATGAACAAAAAAATGTACATAATAAATATAACTTTTTTCTACAGAGAGTGAAACATTCAAAACCTGATATTTAAAAGAATTACACATTCTACAATTTCCTTATTCCTAGCTACGAACTTCAATGTGCAGAAAACGCGAGGGTAATATCTCGAGAATCTCATATCATTACTACGGAAGGCTGGAATGTTGGGTCGTGGTTTACGTACATTCTCGTATTGTGATAATGAATATTAGTGGTGTAGGGGAACGGGTGCACGTTATAACAGTCACAAAACAAAATATAAACACTATTTATTATACCGGTAATTTAATTAAATAAAAACTCGATAAATGTACAATTCATTCAACAAAATGTTACGGCTGACTTCTTTTGTACATTTTACAAGTAGGTATAACTAACTTCTTCTACTCTGTTCAACTTATTAGTAATTATTTCTTACAATACATAAAGTTTCTTAAACACCCATTTATCTTTATTTACTAAAAATATTTTATGACAAGATAATTAGGTATGTTGAATGTCAACATTAACAGTAATTTAAAAAATATATATGATGATTTACCTTATTTATCACAAGCAGTTAAAAGCTAGCACGGAAATGCCAAAAAAGGGTACAGCAAAAGCTCGGCTAAATTTTTAAGCCACAGCTAACGATACACTTGTCCCGTGTTCCGGATCGGTCCGGCAATCCCGGCTGAGGACAGGTTAATCCGGTACAGCGGCGGACAAACGCTAACCCCTGTCTATTGCCTTAATTTATTATACGGTAGTAAATTTTAGAATTTTGGCACTGAAGCGTGTATTAGGCTGGGTAGATACAAAAAAATTGCGAGTTTTCATTTCAATTTTAATATGACAGACACGATAATATTGTAAGAAAATTCCAATACTGTTTAATAAGAGGATCTTGTCCGTATACTTAATATTAGCAAAATATAGTATCTATCTTTTGTAAAGATATTACTTAGAAACAAATGAAAATACGTAGATTGCGTGATATCATCATAAAATTGTTCTAAATATATGTATCTAAATTTCTATAGATATTTCTTGAATATAACGTAATTACATTAAATAAATATATTCGCCATTATTTAAATATATTTGTTGTGGTCATTGATATGAAGTGAAATATTTTAATTTATCATTTTTTTTTAATCGAAAATGTATGGTACGTAGTTAACATAAAATCAATTATAAAAAAACATTGTCCAATTCCTGCCTTTCAAATGAATATTAAATTAAGCAACAATAGAGACAGCGGCTAATTTTAAAGACATTAATAAAATCATACCACATAGTTGCAGACCACCAACGAAATTAATGACTCCAATGAGCCATAGTAGTAATGATTATGAAATGAGCCATAGTAGTAATGATTATGCCCTAAAAAGTAACCACGTGTGTTATACATAAGCTGATAATAATGCCTTTAAGCATAGATTACCGGTATTATCAATAAAGTACCGGTACCATCAACAGTGATTACAGGCAACCGCATTGTTAAACTGCGATCATCGGCCCATTGAAGCCGGCTCTATAGAAACCCTTTTAGAAATATTCAACTTCGTGCTCCAACATTCAACATAAATGTCTATACGTTTTAATATTTGTTTTAAAATGTGTTCGAATTTCAAATTCCGTCTGTGAAGCACATTTTATTTAAAAGGACGACTATATTTTGGAATGTGAAATGAAATGAAATCTATTCATTTTGCACTGCAAACGGGAGCGGTTTTAATTTTTTTGTTTCTTTTATTTTCTAGTTTACCAGATAGACGGATAGATGATCACAAATAAGAATATCCAGCAGTTATCGAACTGATCAAACTTATCAAAATTATCAATATCTCATATTTTTTATTTTTAAAGATTATTATATAATCCATAATTCATAAGGTAATTCGTTTTTAAAAAAGATGTATGAAAATACTTAATAACCAGTTATGAAGCATTAGTTAAAGATGGAACAACTTTTTGATTTTCACTTGGGGCGGCCCGACCGTGTATTATTAGGCCTAACAGCAATGTGATCCTGATTTCTTTTAATTTAAAAGAGTCAGAGACAGGGAGAGTCCCTGATCGTATTTGTAGTCCATCTTACATACAAAGCCTGTTCTATATGAAGTTGGTAAAAGGTACTCTTGGACTACACCACCACTAAAACCCGATACTACTTGATCAATTTCTACTTCTGTTATTCGGAAAATTTGTGTTTCGGAATACTATAGTGCAAAAACAGCTAAAGTCAAACAATCAGAAACTTGTAATAATTACAAATTGGATGCGGAAAATTGAATCAAAGTTTTATTGGAGCAGCCATGTAAGTTGAATTTCATTTGCTTATTTGTTCGTCCGAATATTAATTGAAACTCGATCAATAATCGGCAGATCGTTCGTCCAATGATTAATCAATTCACTCATTTATTCGCCGCGCGATGCACATAAATCTGTTTAAAATGCTGTGTGATTGCTATTTATTTTCGTCAAAGATATTTATTATTTTAGATGATTTTTTAAATTGCAGACATTTTTATTTTGCTACACGAAGCAATATACATACAGCGACCGTTGTAGACTTAATCGCAAACCTTTTCATTATAAGAATTAAGAGGTTCTCAAAAGTGAGACAGGATACGGTTGATGATGTTCCTATCATGTCCATTTTAAAAGAAAGCCTTGATTAATTTTAGTAGTAACCCCCAGATAACATTAGAATCCTACCCAAGATCGGTTACAGATGCTTTACTACCCACGAGAACTAGGTTGAAACACCTCGAATATGTATATCTCCTTTACGACACCTTTCAGCCGCGCTTAACTTACCTGTTATTGGGCAGTAATAAACGTGGCGCCTGGTGCCTCCGGAGGCGAACCACAAAGTATTCCACCACCTTTAAACCCAAGTCGTATATTTAAGTTAAAATATAGCTTATGTATAAACTTTAAAGTCCTACTAATTTGTCTCAGTGTAAAACTCCATGCTAAGAGGTCGTTAGGGATGCTGTGAATCACAGACTCAGTTGTAACCGCGCGGAGAGACGTCCGTACAAATAAAATAGCTGATTAATAAAATTGGCGGTACCATTCGTCCAATAATTAATCAATTCGTTCATTTATTCGCGGCGCGATGTAAATAAAACCGTTAAAACCGCCGCAGAATTGCGAATTCATTAACAGATTGGGGATTCGTCCCGCGATGCCAAATAAAAATAATTTATTGGTAGTTTTTTAAGTGTATTTTATAAATATATGGGTCTTTTCCCACAACTGGAATAGGTCTAGAGTATGCTCTATCACTCGAGAAAGAAACTGCTACATTTATAATAACCGTAATTAAATATCCATAAATCTTCGACAAGGTTTAAAGACTGCGGGATCTGCGATTTTAAGTGCCACACATAGCAAAGCGCACTAGAAATTTAGCTACTAAAGGCTACCCATCCGAATGACTGCACGCTATAGTTACTTGTATTTGTTTTCTCGCGCCTTACCCAAGTCTGTTGAAACAGTTACATATGTAAACCAAATCCCATTGCGACTCATTTTGAATGGTTCATAATTGCGAAATTTTGCAATTATAAACCATTCACTATAAAAAATTAAATGTTTATAACGTACAGCACCAATAAAGATAAATAATGTAACCAATTTAATTGTAAATTCATACAAAACTGTTTAAACAATATATTATATAACAAATAAAAAAAATAAAAAGACTGACAAATTGATAACCTCTTTTTCTTTTAAGCTCTTTAAATATAGTCTAACTACCGCAACGAACCCCATCCTTATAAGACAACTGAAGTTCTTCTATTTGCAGTAAGTATATATATATTATATAATAATATCTTATCTACAGGACCGAGGGAACAAAGCAGGCACGGTATGGACTGAATGGAACGGAATGGGGTTGATATGACAGCGAGATGGCACGTCAAACAACCCCTATTGTGCGGGTGGATATTATATCTTGTTATGATATTTTTGTATTTTCATATCGTCAAAATTTATGATAAAATATGGTCACTGATGACCGTTATGAAAATATATAATTATACCAATTAATTA
>DWRA01000079.1:0-38621 GCA_018250295.1 Spathilepia clonius
AAAACAAACCATCTACAATATCCCTGCGAGGCATGGTTCCCAAAATAACTATAAAACGTGTTAAAAACTTTAAAAATATATAGGTATATTTATACAAACTTCTATGACATAATATTTAATATGCAAAATGTTTGTTTTACAGTTAACGTTTTTGCCAGAATTTAAATGTAAGTAACTTGACTTACTGATCTATATTTTCAGTCAAAAATAGATACTAACCACAGAACAACAGAAAAAATATTACAAGAATAAATATTAATTATTAAAATAAGATATTTACCTACAGTAACAAATATTTTTTAAATAAATAATATATTTTTAGTCAAAAGTGTTTCAAAAGTATTCAGATTGACCTTCTGTTTTAAAAATGGTTTTGTAACAAGCAGTGAAAAAATCATTAAAATGCATTATGTTAACAGAACTGGTACAAATATTTAAAATGGAACTATTAATTTACCTAGTATTTTTATACAAACCTATATTATTCTTGAAGTTGGCAATTCAGAATTACAAATATAGATGTAAATTATTGTTGTAATTGACATATTTTTTAATTGTTGAGTATAAAGGGGTTTGATGCGACTAATCTTAAATAGGATAAGACTCAAAGACAAGATAAATGCTTCATATTAGTTTCATATGATATTCCTGAGGGCTAAGGGGTCCTCATAAATATGTTTGTCTTATCACACTCTTCAAATTAGAATAAATCAATGCTAATAACTTCTATGTAACAAATTTGGCAAGGGAAGATGTGCGAGCGCACTAAAACCAAAGAATAAAAGACTTCAATCATAACAAGTGATCTGTTGCAAGCATAATCAAGTATCTAGTGTTTTAACTTTATTGCCTGATAAATGCTAGAAAATTACCACCTGTGCTAAGTGTTTTACTAATCATACACACGATACAATAAGACGTTGCATGTTAAAACTCTATAAGCAGGTAAACCTCACTGAAACAATAAAGGTTTCCGACGCAATACTTAGGAGTGCTGAAAAATTATAAAGCACTCCAAATTGTATCATACACGAACGAGCGATAATGCAATTAACTCACACTAACACATTAACATTCGTATCCTAGTGTGCAGTAAACCCCGCCCCGGACTAATTTTGACCAATCACGAAACGTTGTAGGCATAGATCTTCATGGCAACACGCCTCATGTTTTTCGTCACGCAGCACCGACTCAGGCGCGACTCACACATTGTTAAATGTAAGCGCTCTTCTCTTTGAAGATACCGGATCCGACGCTTCGTGCTGTCCCGTTTGCACACCGGCGTGCCCGCAGCTCCAACCCGACCAAAATAGCGTTCATATATCTGAAACAAAATTTCTCATTCTACATCAAAAGAGGTATTCAAGTACAAAACATGCTAAATTAACCTTCAACGAATTAATAGAAATAAAAATCGGTGATTTGAAAGGACAATTTGGGGCTGGCGACCCGCCATTCGACGTAGGCGCGCCGCAAATAGAAAGAGACAAAAGATCAGGTGTAGTGGTGTCGAAGGCTGTGGAGGCGGCCAGTTTGACCATTTTTTGTTGCACCGCTGATTGTGAAAGATTACACTTGAGAGTCGAAATACATCTTTACATCACACGTCAGTGGCCACTGAGCTGTCTTCAAAGTAACACGGATTAGACACACGCAGTTTCCTTTTACGTAATCATGTCTGCGTGCAACCTGTGACAGTGTCGAACTAAATTTGTGATCATCTGGACTTTTGCATGTGCTAGGACTGATTTAGTGCTTCGTACCGTACCTTGAAACTGATAGATCGTCTTCTTCAATGGCTGTATCAACGCTGAATATGACTCCTTACTTCACAGGATATTCTTTCCAAGGTAAGATTTTCAAATTTGTCGCAATACCTGTTTTCGAGTGCGCGTTACGGATGCGCTTTTGGCTTTTCGATTCGATCAAACTATTAGGTATTGATCAATACTTTAAAAATATCATTAACGTCAGTTATGTTTCAAAATATGCAAAAAAGAACGTATATGTTCGTTTTTGATTACTTAGGACAATTTAACGATTTAGGTTCAATTTAGTTTTTGCTATTTGTAAAATGATTGTTTTTATTTCTGTAACTGAGCCAATATTTCTCAATTAAAAGTTCTGCACAAATTTATAACACCAAACCATATTTTACATAAATAATGTTGATACTTAATTGTTTTACTAAGCAGTAATACTTACCGTGGTACTGCTCGAACTTCATAGTAGGTTTGTAGCATTTATAATAAACTATCATCAAGTATGTCTATTTTGTATTTATAAACTTACTGATTCAAATTATTAAAACAATATGAAAAATGCGAGGCATTAATGTGCAAAACGTTCAAACATATCATACATTTATTCTGATTATTTTAATTACTTTCTTTCTTATCATTCAGCATTTATTAGTAGGTCTACATAACTTGTATTTTTGTATTACCGTCCGATTTAGATTATCAACACAATTTAAAAAAAATGTTCTATAATGTATTTTACACTTAAATAACTCTATTCTGGAATTAGTATTATTTATTTTGTTTTTTCCACTAATCATCCGTGAAATATTGAAAACTTAACATGTTATCCAATGGTGATATAAAGCATTTAGCAGATGATTAGTGGCTAATTATGGAATCGATAACCATATGGAACCATAAAGGTTTAACGAACATGTTCTCATTATATTTAAGGGACGAAACAAACCATAAAGCAATAAAATCATGAAGAAATCATAAGGATAGAAGTGCCTGTTTATTGCCCTCCATATAACAATATTTCATTCTCACGCGTTGGGACTAGAAACTGTTATAAAAAACCGACTCATAAGTTGAATAGAGATGATTTTACATTTTTTTGATGTTACATCAAGAAGGTCTGGGACTATAATACAATTGTAGAAAAATATATGGAAAAGAAGAATTCAGTAAAAATAGATATTTGGTCTTTTGACTTTTATACCTATGTATTTTGGTATATATATTATGTTTCTGATTTTTAGCGATACATGTTAGGTGAGAAAAATGTCTGTACACCCAAACTATTTGATTCTATTTCAAATTACATTTAAACCGTCGCTGTGATAATATTTGCGAAGAATTTTGTCTAAAAACAACAATTCAACTTTACATTAATAAGAAAACCTTGCTTACTTAAATGTTCAGTAATGGTCAAGGACTCCGACTATAGAAAGTTTGTCTAGTAATAAATAATTTGTCACGACTTCTTCTATTGTCTCATTCAAGTCATTCTTCAAACGATCTTGATCTTAATTTGAAAAGAAAACACTTGATGATTGATCACATTTTAAATTTCTCTGCTGATAAATGTCGGTGAATATGAGAAATGCACTCTGTATGGCTCTCAAAGACTCATTATTGTAGGCACAATTGGCTTTATTGATTATCCGTTAAGATAAGAGATGGGATTGAGATTAATGTTCGGCGCTAGTTTGGGATTTGCAAAGTAATGTCTTAACTTTATGTGTAATAAAGGCCTTTGAGATGTAGTAGACGTATTCCAACCAATCATTACTTTTGTCGACTTAAATTTATTTCCGCGTTTCTTAAAACTTTAATAATAGAGAGCCAATGTGACAAAAACACTCTATTATTAACACATTTTGATTTCTAAGCTTGCTTGTCTTTGAGATTTGAAAGAAATTATTACCTATCATAAAAGAACTGAATAACTATTGTTTCAACTGTCGCTCCTCTGTTCGGTTTATTACGGGCGACATTTCTATATACGTCAACGGTTTTACGGACAACCGTTCGTAAATTTCAACTTCTGTATTTGTCTCAAGTTTTTGCTCGTATATTTACTGTTCCATATTTTTATACTTCCACTTTCGAGGAATTAGAAAGGGCAATGGAATAACAGGATGTGGTGTTACATTGTTTTTGATGGATACGTTGGTCGCAATGTTGGGGCACCTAGTTTATAGTAGAATTAAATACTCCATTGTTTCCCCACTCGCTAGACGTTTAGCGTCAAAAGCTTGTGCTGTATAAATTACGAACGAATGCGCTCCAAAAAGTTCTTACACTCACGGTTTTACACATAAATCATTACCATACGAAAACATTTCGTCTGTATTGTTAAAAATGTCACTTCAACTTATGACCTGTTTCGTCTAAGTAATATTAAGAGAGAAACCATTATAAGTAAAAGAGTTGAGAGGAAGCGAGAGGGACGACATGAAAGAATGCCGACGATGGTCTTGGCACTTGTTTTTTACCTTGAAATTTTACTTGGGAAATTATTATGATGAATAGGCAGTACATTTGCATATTTTATAATGTATTATACCTGTATAACCACTGTATTAATTTTCGCCTAAGTATGTAAGTATACTCTGGCTTTATTACGAACTTGCAAAGAGCAGGCACCGTAAATATGTGCTTTAAATATATGCCTCCCATAAATCCTATCTTCCTTCAAGCAAGTAAGAAGTACTTATTGATTAGTTAGTACTTTTAAACATTAACTTATTCGTGTATAATTAATTTTAGTTTAATTTTATTATTGTTTGGTTTCTAATTTATTTACCGGTTTGTTCATTTAGTACTATCGATTACAGTTTTTATTTTAAGAGATTTAAAAAATACAAAGAAAAAGGTTTCAGAATCAACGTGTAGGTATATTTTTTGTTCTGATTTCCGTGTTGAGTCACATTCGTCGACTATGCGCAAGCGCATACCCTTGTCGGACGAGGTTTGTATGTATACTTGCAATCGATTTCTCCTCCGAGCCCTTTTCGTTCTTCGAGTCTTAAATCTTTAATTTGATACTAAACTATATAGCATTTTTAAACATAAATCTGGCTTAGTGTCACAGCCGGCTCGCTGTGGTCTCGACGATCAGAAAACATTTGTATAATACGAAAAGATGAAAGGAGATTACTCATAAACATGCGACACGTAGTGATTTGTAAAAATGCATATCGAGCATTTTTATTACTGGCTCTGCAGTTTTAATGTTTGTTTGCCGCGGATTCAACTATCGATTGATTCCGTAACATGGTCGCCCTAACTCCTAAGATGAAGATCAAAGATGACCAAGATTGCCACAGTCTAATTACATCTTAATCTAATCTCTAAACGTAGCATGAGATGTCTTAAGAAGATCCGAGTGTTTATGTGGAAAGGAGGAATTTAAAGGAAGTTAATGCCGGTATTGGCTCGCATAATGTCCGACGGCGGTCGGCGGTCGCCCGCGGCTAGGTGACGGGGCCGATGAAGGCAGATACCGATCAGCACCGCCTGCACCTTGTAATTTCCACGCGAATCACTGCCCCAGAGAGCTTTTACGGAGCTTTTAAGATTTCTCGTAGAAATTCTGACGATCTAAAAGATGTATCGAAGGTAGCTTGAAGCTTGATGACAATGCAAATTAAGATAAATAAGTTGATAGTAAAGATGGTTTTTAGATATTAAAAATCGAAGACAGTGATAAAACACAATGTCATATAAATTATGAAGTTAAAACAACCTACAAAGGGAAGCACAATAGGACAGCGGTAAGGATATACCTACATATTAAAGCCGAAATTAACGCAGAAAATGACTGCACCAAACATTAAAAAACACGAAACATAATACTAAGCGGAAAAGCCGCTTAGTTTCCAACAACAAAACATTCGGCGATTGTGATTGGTGACCTCCATAAAGAGTTCAGTCCCAGTATAATCAAGGTTTAGTCACATTCATATCAGAGTTAGACAGGCGGCGCGCATCTTGAACGCGAGCGGCGTTGGCGCGCATCAAAGGCACCGACAGGCTCTTTTACCCGCATAATATGACGCCTCCCTCCGCCCCGCGAAATGCCTCAACCCAGGCCTCACTTGCCATAATTTATGCCGATCTATTAATAAACAAATTGATATAACGGATGTTCAATTCATTTAGATGTGGCTCGGAATTTTTGCATATTTAGCAGACCTATGTTACATAATTATACCTACTGCTTACTTAATAGAACATTGTTAATATATTGTATGTTAATGATGGGATGATTGATGAAATGGATTTGCTTGATCGATTTGATTCGATTTTCTTGTATTCGTAACATTCTTCAGACGATATGGATGCTTCTAATTTTGATATCAGGGATGGTATTCTAGTATATCTAACTTTTTTTAATTGATCTTCTTGGCTTCACCTGTATTTATTTTCTTTTATTACTTGTTACTAATGCCACCTGTATATTAAGATACATGATCTTAAAATTTATATAATTTTGCGTGACTCTGTTCATCATCACGCAAAATTCCGTCGTGTTTTCCAATCAATTAAAGTTGATTAAATTACCTATACTTCCGACCTTAGTTAAGATTAGAATCCTATCTGAGGATGGCCACAGATGCGTTGCAACCCTTGAGTAGTAAGTTGGATCACCTCGGACAAGTATGATCTCCATTACTATACCCTTCAAACCAGAAGATAGTAGCGCATAACACTGCAATCATAAGGCAAAAAAGGTGTGGCGGTGGTGCCTCCAGAGTTGAAAGACAAAGAGTTCTGCCATCTTTATAAATACCGATTAATTCAAGACATCATGAAAATATACTAAACTATAAATTGACTTTATAAGCAAAGGATAAGATATCTTTCAAATAAAAACTTTAACTCTACATAGAGTTTTACAACGCGTAGGATTCTTGTAGTAGCGTCAAAAAATTGAACTTTCCTTGAGCTTGTTTCTCGACACGTAGAACTTGTACGTGCAACAAGTAAAGCATCTTCTATACAAACGCTACATTTTAAAGCGTATCTATCTTTTCATTAAATGACGTGAACTCTAGTTTAGGGCTTCTTTCATAGTATAGATCTGAGGGAGGGTATTTAAAAAAAACGTTATGTAACAAATATAATTTTTGGTAATGTAATTATTTTGATTTAATTTGATATAGCCCCTAATAATTCCATTCAAAAATGTTTTAACACGTTAAAAAGTATTCGATTACTTGCCTTAAGGTAGCAGTAAAACTATGAAAGTGGTGGGATCCGTTATGCACCACCGCCACACATATTTGTACCTAATAACATCAATGTTAAGCACTGGCGTGTTCCAGTTTTAAGGTGGTAAGGGAGACTTCGATGCGTTCCAACTTAGTCCTCAAAGGTAGTGACGCTTCAGTAGTCGATCTAAGATAGTAATATAAGTAATACTAATTGTCTAGGGTTCATTACAAATATATATGGACGACAGTAGACATACCATTAGGTGGACTATTACTATACTACAAAAGTAAAGATTGAGTGATTTAGTCGAAATTGAACCTGTACCTATTTTCTTTATTAAGTAGACCAATAAATCCTTTATTAACCTTTATGCTGGCGAGCTCATTAAAATATCTATAAGTTAAGCGGCGGCCCAAAGTGACCACGTCAAAGGGCCATTCCTTATAGAAAAGAAAAGGCCCGTCAAATTAGTACATAACGCCGTATGAATACGGAATGAGGTCAAACAGGGCATTCTCAAACACGGCTCTATGATAAAATAAAATATTCAGTTCCATTCATTACAGTCGGTACCTATATTATTCGTTGACACGCCGAAAGGCGTTGCCACAGTTTGAACAGTTGGCCGTCACTGTATGGGGGAGTAGGCTACGTATACGAAATAAATTACAACGAAATGTACTAACAAAACCTATCACTATACATGATCATATTTATAATACAGATGGTTTACAAGATTTTAAGAGATTGTTTTTTATATTAAATTAATCTGCGTAATTAAAGCACTTTTTGGAGCTGAGTACTTGCTGAGAAATTTATGGTTTAGATTAATATCGTTTACGCCTTTTTTAATTTTATTTGTTTTACATGTTAGCGATAGCAAACGAGCCTGCAGCCCACCTGATTGTAAGCAACTGCCATCCATGGACATGTGTAATGGACCCCAGATAAGATTAGAATCCTATTTGAGGTCGGTCACAATTTCGTTGTTATTTCTAAGCACTAAGTTAGAACGTGTCGAACCTCTTCTATGGAAATTTATCTTCTACTCCTGGAATGAGTAGAGGTTTCGATCGTAAATCTAATATATATTTACTTTCTAATTCTGTACCGTAATAGCTACAAATGAAACAAAAGAATTTCATGCTAAGAAGTATCCTATGACATTTAATATAAAATCTTTTTGAATAGAAACAAACCAAGAATGTTTTAACATACAGTTGTACTTACATTTTTGCATACAGTTGTATTTAAACTTTAATGATATTAAAAAAACACTAATTATTCTCTCCTTGTAATTATAATAAGCACATTTAATAGTAAAATATTCATGAATATATTATCAAGACAATTAGTTATTCAAGTATACAGTAAAAAATGGCGTCAAGTGTAAAAAATGTTTGATACGAGAAAAGTATTTTTACTATACATAGCAAAAAATAAAATTGTAGTTGGATTGTAATATCAAAATTACGACTTTTTACTAAATTCAGATGAAAGTATATATGATACTTAGTGATAGAAAAGTAATTATAAAATTTTTTGTTTGTCTGTGTATTTGAGTCAACGAATCCGCTGGATTAATTTTCATGGGTTGTGCAGCGGCAGATAGCTGATATTATAAGAAGTAATTTCGGCTATTTATTATTTTATTTCAGAAAATGTTTTAGAGATACGCGTAAAAAATTAAAACCCATTAAATTTATCGTGCGCCCTCATATTATCAAAACTGTTGAAAGTATAATATCTATTTTAGTACTATTTATACCATGTTAAATTTTTAAATGCGAGTAAAACCGCGGGGCTCAGCGAGCTATACATGTTTGATGGGTATAAATACGTGTGGGATATGGGCTCGCGTTAGAGAGTACGAGAAATTAGAATAGCTAGGCCAAACACCATGTGTTCACGGCATCGGAGGTCACATTAGGTCACAGCCTGTGTGGATGTTAGCTACAATGTTGCCACTATTGGCTGTACATTTGTATTCCTATAATCTAAGGATTGTATTCACTATTCAGACTTTGATTTTTTAATATGATGCTGGAATAATAGTAATATATATATTTATTTATGATTATATCTAAAGTAAGGTAAGTAAATACTTAGCTTTTTACGTTATTTTATACAGATAGATGAAGTTGGGTTGTCTGTTTGTAATTTCGAAATACATTACATTTTGAATACATATTAAAAAAAATGTTTTGAAATTGTTTGTTTCTACATACCGACATGCAAGTAATATTATTTATTTATTTTAAAATATAATTAGTAAACATTAAAGATTTAAATGTAATGCGTTTACAGAGTTTGTACGTAACTCATGACAGTTCTGTGAAATACAGCAGGCGTCGATTATCTACTAAAATACATATAAACGTTTGGAAAGATATATAAATTACTTTGATGTTTAAAATATTTAGGGTATTTATTACATTTATTACAGACTAGGCATAACTATCAATCAATAAGACGTTAATGTGAAGCATGATGAAAGATTTTATACAAAAAGTGGTTAATATCTACTCTATAGCCCTATATACTTACCCTCTCTGTATATACGAGTAAACGGGAAAATAGTTTGAAATAAATGGCTTATATTATTATGAGGCAACTGTTTCAAAACAACTTGGTCGCTTACCACTTTACTTGGTCGATATACCATTAAACCATTGTGTATAACCAATTTATCATACGTTGTCTGATTAGTATTACCATTTTGTAATATTTAGTGATTATAATCAGTTGCCTGTTTGATAATAGAACTGGTTTACGATTTTATTCCTTTCTGATTACAAATCTTTAAAAGTTGAGCAAGTTCACTTAAAAACGTAAGTTAAGCAAGTTAGTTTAACTTTCTATAGTAAAAAATAACGTGAGGGGCACACTACATACATTAGGAGTTGCAGTTGGAGCTATAATGGGGACGCACCATTTATCTATTGGTTTCAAGACGATTTTAATCTTGAAGAATCTTGTCTAATCCCTCCGCTAACTACAGTTCACCTGATATTAAATGGCCGTATTTTATATGGGTGTTTCTTTAATCATAAATAGGTGTAACGTATAGGTGGGCTAAAGACGCACTGCTACCCCCGTGAACTAAATTAAGACATCTATCTCTTCTGTCTTTGATAAGCTTTACTCCGTCACCTATGAAGTGAATTACAGAACATAGCGATTAACTTATTTGACTATGTAATGGTTTTATGGAAAAATCATCAGTTATTTGTCAAACATTATCGTCTGCCTTTGAAGAATTCGAGTCTTCTTGATGTAAAACATAGTGCGCATTATGGGTTTCGCCAAGTAACGTATGCTAGTATAATAGAATTGATTTGATATTCGATTGCGCAGTCCGGCCACGCGACTAGGCCACACAGAATAACTCGAATGCTTGAAGAAGGCTTAATGGAGTGACACCGCCTTTGTAAGTGCCGCCCAATTCTAATGCCCATTCAAATGGCATTTCTTCTCTTTGTTGCTTGATTTTGGATAGCAATAGCTTATTTTATTAGTGTATAAATGAATTTTAACAGGTTACGAATAGAAATCACTACGTCGGTAATGAAATTTGATAGTGCCTTTATCATCTCGTGTCACGACTGAATTTTTATTAATTTTTGTTTTTCTAATACCTATAACGACAATGAGTGTCGATGTGATTTCGAGTCAGATTACGTGTTGAGCCTTTATTTTAGGGAAACAACTTTAAATAACATTATTGTGGAATACGAAAATATAAAAAGTGATTGTATTTCATAATATTTCGCGCATAGCTATGACACTGACTTTTCCGTATTTATTAAAATGAGATAATTTTCATTTTAAAAAAACGTTAATAAAATTAATAATTTTTTGGGCCGTAATTTTATATATTCTTAGTTGAAAAACCTTTACTTATATATGCATCATCTTATAAAATACTTACCAAAATGGAGTAATGAAGTGGAGAATGGAGTGGAGTAATGAAAACAATGAGACCAGAAATCAATACAATTTAATATATACAAACGTAATTTGTGCGAACAGCAATATTGCGGTCGATTTCCGAGATGGCTGATTCATAGAATCGGCTTTTCGCTTGGTTATCGTTGGAGCAACTCATGTGGAAGAAAGCAGTGTGTGGTGTGACGTAAATGCTCATATAAATTTTACTATACCCACATTAATGTCGCTACGTGAAATTGATTTGCAGGCAGAAACATATTATGATTGTGAAAACGGGGTTTACGATTTATTTACACAACACGATATCGACTTCAAACATTTTAAACTATCACTGTAACGCTGTAGCAAGTACCTGTGAAAAATTTTGTTACTAATTCCACCGTGTTGTAATGTTTTCGAGTTAATTGACAACCGTTCGCGAGTCTAATTGATATTGATTTATAGTACTAGTGGTCGTTATAACATTGTTATTTCTATTCATAAAATCTTATCCACTCTGTTATTCGGCAAATACGTGGAATGTATGATATTAAATCTGTAATTGCGAAGAGTATCCCCGTTTCAACAGCGCGTTGCGGCAAATATGCGGCTGGAATATCTTTACGCCTATTGCATTCGTAACTTTTATTGGTCGTTTTTCTTTTACGGCACAAGCACAGTGCCAGTATCAAAGAAATAATCCGTGACAATAAACGCGACCTGTACACGATGCGAGCATAAAATGTGGAAACATAATTAATAAGCTATTTGAAACATTTATATAGACAATTCAAGCTTCGAAGCAAATTTCACCCGATAGCGGAGACAAGCAATTTATAGATTCCCGACATCGGGACCCTCGAAAAAATGTTTATATTAACAAAAAAGGTTAAATTTCAATATTGTCGTTTACCAAACACGCAATTGGATCGCTTCGTTTCAACGCAACGGAGATGAGCTACAAGATTAAGAAATCTGAGTCGCTGTAATTGAAAATGAAATTCGGTAACGCAAAAATGGACTTAGGAAATCCAATCTCGGACCAACAATGCCGATGATAACCCGACTGTACTTAGAAGGTTGATGAAAATGTGATTGCTAATTAAAGTTGACACAGAAATGAGAATGGTGAATAACAAAATCTTCATTTATACGGTCACGGTTTGCCTCTTACGTTTAGCATTAAATGATTGACTCTGTTTCAATTCCGTCTAACACGAATGCGGCGGTTGAACGAATCGGAACACGATTATGTTATTGTGAGAAAATTTTATACGTTTCGCCTTACGGTGTCTCTATCTTATGTTAGTATGTGATTATGTTCTGGAGAAGTTGGTCTTGCGTTTGCTATGAATAAAACACGTGAGTATAGCTTCTGAGCTGCCGAATATTGTTTGATCTCACATAATATGCCACCCTGGTAGCTGCTATTGTAGTAACAGAATGGAGCATGATCGGCAATGCTTCCGGACGATTAGCTTCACCAACAATGTTTGAATTTGTTGTCAAGTTTGCCTCCTTTTGCGTTAATAGCGTTACAATGTTTGCGAATTCTATTACGCATTGTGCACTTGAAGCCCCTTTGGTTCCTTTATTGCGAACCTTTCGTCGATTGTGCATTTGACTGATCCTGTTTTGCTATGAAAAGCGTGTTTTATCGCGAATGTAGGTTACTGAGTCAACGAATTGTTGATAAAAAATCTATATCAGTTTACGGTACATTGTTAGGTTATTTGAGTTTTAAAATTTTTGACGTGTATACTAGGGTATTTAAAAATTGTTTTTGTGGTATCCACTTTTGTTAATGCTATATTCTTCGATATTTTTGGATTTTTCTAAGACTTAATAAAGTGATACATTATAGAACCACCCACATTTGTATAGCGGAGTTATTATGGACACGTTATGCGTCATAAATATTTCGGGAACATAAAATTAACACTTAAAAACATGGGCTCTCGAGGCACCGCAACGTCTACGTGGTCCGACAAAAAATATGGGGATCGCTTGCAGAACCACGACTCGAGTCCAGTCTGACCACAAAAGATTCCTCTCCCACACGATTATGACCTTTACGTATTAAAAATTTAGATTCAAATTTCCCAAACATGATATTTCAAACTTTCCTAAGTCTTTGTTTTTGGAAATCACAACTGTTAACCATAAGTTGTTTGTGTTATGGTTTACTTTCGACTACCATGTAATTCTGTTCGGTGCTTCATCTTTTCAAAGGACATACTTGTTGACATGTTGTTTAATTGATCGGTGCTTCCCAGTAGGGGTCTAGGGCCCTACATGTGGCGGTTTCTTTGAGGAATTATTTGAAATTGATAAACTATAAATGCCTCCACAAGTGGAAGATGCCACTGTTAAATTTTTTCCTACAAAGAATGCTGTCAAATTTAGATTGGATTTGGGTCAATTCCTGTGGTATTAGTGTGTGGTATTTATATTTTTGTGTCTTAAAAATACTAATCTAATACCTTTACATGAGAAATAAAAAAAAAAAGATTTATACACTCACAGCCTCACACTAGGATTCCCTGTATCGTGGGTGCCATGGACACACACAAAGACGAAACACCTAGACCCAGAACAGAAATCTAAATTAATCATTCAGATATCTGTCTGGCTGGGGATCGAACCCGGAACCCATTGCGTGTCAGACCGGCATGGTGACCGCTGCGCCACGCGGGTCGTCAAATGTGCTACGAGTTTAGATTTATCAAGGAAGTTTTCTATAACCGATTATCTTAGTAACAACATATCCAGTAGCTAATCTAAGTTCACTACCATTACTGGCACATCAGGCTAATAGGCTAGAATTTTCTTTGACTATATTAATATAATTATTGTGGGGAGCGAACATATTTTTTCTTACGGCTGACTCGACTCAATAGAAGCTAACATGCATCAACAAAGGTTGCAAAAATCGACGACTGTCGGCATCCTTTGACGATAGGTGGTCTCCAACCACTGCCCGTGATGTGATTATAATAGCCACACTTTACTCACACGCCTTAATAAATACAGAAATGTTATATTTTATATCCTTAGAGATTTTATTTGCAATCACTATCGAACGGACCGACTTAATTATCCCGCGCAATCTCGTGATGAAACATTAATTAAATTTTTGATGACTTTCTTTTCACTGGGGAAAATCAGGAATGAGTGTGGGATTTTTTAATTCGAAATGGTATATTATTTTATTTTAAACAATAATAAAAGTTTTATTTCTAAATTTTATACAAAGATATTTATAAGAGAATAGGTACCTACTAAATTTTATATCAAAAGCAAGGAAATGTGAAATCCTAAAATAACATCGGATTAAAAAAAGTTGAGTGTACCTTTACATACCTACTTATATACATGACACTGCCGTCGAAGGAAGCTAGCATCTCTAAATAGAATAGGTAACTAAAATAGTTCGTAGTAAGCTAAAAACCTTATGTAAGTCTGCAATAGTTGTTTAAACTAGGAAACTAGTTCCGTTGTTACTGAATCAAAAATATTTCTCCTATTTTTGGAGCCTAAAATAGTTTAAAATGGGTTAAATTTACAACAATAATCATACTGTTACTATGCGTAAATCAATGAGATGCGAAATTCGTCGGTGTTATACTGATTTACCGTCGAATGCACGTTTCTAGTCGAGTGTGTTTGTGTCGAAATTGGATATTTTTGTTTGAGAGAACATCCGATGATACGTAAAATTGATCGCGGATTCGTATAACATCAATGCGTCCCGAACAATACTCGTAAATGCACAATTGCTCCCCCTTTAACATTGTTATTGATGTTACACTACTTGACTTTGAAACGGTAGCCATCTGAATGCTTTCATATTAGTCCATTCATAAGTTCCATAATAGAATGTATTATATGGTATTTCCTTACAAACCTTGGTTAATCCAAACGGATTTGTATTTTCAGTTCAGTTGTACGATATTATGAATTCCGATTACAAAATACCCCACATTTCATTGTAAATATATTACAACAGAATAGTAGTGAATCTGTAATCTGTAATGTTATTAATAGGAAAAATAGTCCCGTAATATTTATCCTAAAAAGCCGGTATAACTTTTTATTCAGTGTTTTACTATAAGCTAAATTATATATGAATAGAAATTCTTAGCAATCAACAGTTTTGTTTTTTTTATTATTTCTATGCTACTCTGCTGTCAGCACTTAAAATTTTTTCTACATCTATTGTAGAGGTTTTCCTTTCTGATTGTATACCTATTACTTACAACAATTTCAAAGTTTTTAGAAACGGCTGTACGAGTTTCGAATATGCAAAAAAAAGATAATTAATTCATAGTTAACGTTCCTCCTTCACCAAAATTTAAAATTTTGTTCGTATCTACTGAACTCAGTACCATGATTATCCTGAATTTGGTTTGACAAACGTATATTGTTTCAGGTCAGGGGCGTATGAATCAACTAGGGGGTGTGTTTATCAACGGGCGTCCGCTGCCGAACCACATCCGCCTGAAGATCGTGGAGATGGCGGCAGCGGGCGTGCGGCCGTGCGTCATCTCGCGGCAGCTGCGTGTCTCGCACGGCTGCGTCTCCAAGATCCTCAACCGATACCAGGTGAGGACCAGCTACTTTACTTATACCTATATTTTTTGACATTGCCAATAAGCATGCAGTCTACCTGATGGTCAAGCCATTGCCGCCCATGAACACGTGTTAACCAGATAAGATAAGTCTACCTAAGGTTAGCCATAGATGCGTTGCCACCCCCTGAGAACCAAGTTGGGACCCCGTGCATAATGTCTCCCTCACGATCGATCGACTGAAATCCACTGGGGAAAGTTTGGACTCATGTCCTTAAGATGATTATCTAAGCAAATCTCTAAAGGATATTTACTCATAATGCTTTTCTTTGCTATTTAGGCAACCGGTATTGGAAACAAATATTATAACCAAAGAATGAAGATATGATCCAAATGTCAGGTGTAGATCTAGAGATTGAGATCCCTGAAAAGGAATGCTGAAATATTCTTCTCTTTGGTATATTACCAGATCATCTCTATAGGCAGTCTATACGATTCTAGATTCTATGACACACCTATTTCTATAACAATGTTATAGAAATAGGTGTGTCATAGAGCAGTTGAATTAAATTGCGCATTGCGCCTGTGAAAAATAATTGAGCTAAATGGTTTTTAGGCCGAAACATGCATAATAAAAAGCGCCTTTAAAATGTAAAATCCCAGCTTCACCGGTTTTTAAATGATTCTGCAGAAACTACATACTTCTGGGGATAAAGGTTGTTTATGTCAATGTCTTCGGAAGTCTTTATCTTTGCTGAAAATCCCATCGATACCGAATAATTAATCTTAAACAAATATGGCTCAATATAATTCGGAATTTAACTATCCTAATTCTGCATACCATAATTATAAATTTAATTAATATTGCCTACAAAGTGGTCATATTTTGAACTTTGATTCTATTATGAGAATACCTATCAACTACGAGTGTGGAAGTGGAATCACATTTACTTAAGTTGTATTTGTATGAACAGATTTGTCTTTTCTAAATTGGAAGTTTACTTAATACTTATTATTTGTCCACAGGAAACTGGTTCCATCCGTCCAGGAGTGATCGGCGGTTCGAAACCGAGGGTAGCGACGCCTGAAGTTGAGAACAGGATTGAAGAACTCAAGAGACAAAACCCAGGTATATTTTCCTGGGAGATTAGAGATAAACTTATAAAAGAAGGCATTTGTGATAAAAACACGGCTCCGTCTGTGAGCTCTATCTCGCGACTCATAAGAGGAGGCAAAAGAGATGATTCAGACCCTAGAAGAAATCATAGCATTGATGGTATTCTAGGTAAGTCATACTTACCTTGAACTATGCAATTATTGAAACTGTTTTGTTGGAACAATGTGCTATATGTTAACGTTGTGGTCATTTCGATTATAGATGCTTCCTCATTAAATACCAAATGATAATAGTATCGTATGACAGATAAATAAATGTTTCAGTGTTTTGTAGTAGGTTTACGCGTATTAAATAATACGGATACACAAAAACATGTACTTAGAAAAGATACATTTCAATTCTTAAATTTTTTAATTAAAATTTACATTTTTTTTTTTCAAACGTTAACCTTTTTACTTCTATACTATGTATGCATAAACATTGTTACGTGGGATAGAGCCAGTAAAGTTGTGTATTTAAACTTTTTGAAGCGCTATTGTGCGGTTCTTATTTGCGTTGAACTGCATATTACACTAGTTTTCAGGGCTCTCCGACCAAGGGTCAGACCGTCATACTTTATTCAAAGTTTATTCTTCAACCGCAAGGTTATTCGAAAATAGATATTAATAATGCATTTAGATACACTTAGGCAAATCCTTGAGAAATTTGATTTCAATTATTTTTTAATTCGTGAGGAAACCTTCAACATAATGACGCATAAATAACAGGCCGTGTCATCATAGTCTTTAGCGCTGATTCGAGACCATAATCACTTAATTTAGTTTAAAGCACACTATTATTATAATTTTATTCCTATAATGAGACTGTCGGAAACGTTTGCAAACTTCGCAAAATGGCGTATAAAGTTAATAATCCACGTAAAAGTGAAGCGAGCGAGGCGCGCGCGCACGCCACAGCAGCGCCCCTTGTGTCGGCTTCGGAAATTGTAGGTTATAAAAATGAAATTAGTACCCAAAGCTGTTATTATCCCATCGCGTTTGGCCGCGGGCCTTGCATTACGACAATCTGTCCGTACTGCACGTCTTGTGCCGTATAGCTATCCAATATAAAATGGCGCTCCTAATATCCCGGTTGAGCGACTGAGTGCGGTTTGCCGGCGAGATTCTGCGCCGCGATAAGATTATGCATATTAAGTTGCGCGGCTAAAGTAATGTCTACACTGGGAAAAGGCCCTTTCCCCAGCTCGAGCAAAAGTTCTTGTACATTCCCTGCCCAACCGACCAACGACGATAAGTTACAAAAGTATTTCAGCGTAGCAAAATCCCTAGGAATGCTTTACAAAGGTCCGCTTAATACTAAAAGTTCGCTGTAAAATTTTGTTACCTAATATAGTGTTCAAAAATGTTATTAAATGATCCAAGTTTTACATAACAATAAAACTTGTATTATTTAGCAGAGACGATGCACAGCATCTGTGAGATTGCGTCATACTTCCGTTTGTCACTTCTCGGCCAATCACCGCTCTTCCCTCTGCTTTTAGCCAATCAGCGTTAACTGCATATCGCGTGGTCCCAGGTGACAGCCTTCATTGGAAGGTATCTACTAATTTTCTTCATAGCAGTCTCTCACCAGGAGGCCTAAAATGGATGCTGTGCATCGTCTCTGCTAAATAATACAAGTTTTATTGTTATGTAAAACTTGGATCATTATTCGGCATGTGACGATGCACAGCATCTGTGAGAGACGTGTTTATAACTCCTGGTGACCACGAAAACGACGCTATGTGAAAGGATATGATGGTCAATAGTAAGTAATACCAATTCAAGAGAGAAGATAACTTTCCTGTATTTGATATAAAAACCATGATACCAGAACGAAGAAACCAAATCTCCATATTATTCAACAATTTGATAAATAATAATCAGAAAGCTTTAGACATCAACAAGACTACGGTACTTATTCTACCCGATTAAATAGTAATTACAAGTAAACAAAATTATACTGGTTCAAAATTTGCCGCTAGGTTCAATTGAGAGGGTTGTGGTTTACCTATAATTTGTTTACAGTAAAATTTAGCAAAGGTATTTTCTCTGCGCCAGTTTCCACGTGCAAGAATTTCTTCTGTGGAGTAATTTTCATACCAGTTCAAAGAAGCTACTGCCGAGCGCGTACTGCCAGGTGCAGCACATATATTTGCTTCTTTAAATAATGATTTTAACCAGTTCCCAATAACAGTTCGCGAAGCCACTTTATTGGGACCTTTTATTGTTACAAATAAAGCATTGTGGCATTCGGCAGTACGTCTCTGGATACCCAACAAAATAACCCTTCGAACCCAATATATTGGACAAATATTTTTGTCACTGTGTTTTAAAAGCTTCCAGGCAGACTGTCTGTGGGTGGCAGTGTCTGTTTTAGAACCATAAGCTGGCTGAAAAATACAAAAATCTCCACTATCTATATAAAGATCAGGAGATATTCTTAATAAGGTAAGGTCATGAACCCTTCTGCCTGATGCAAGAAGCAAAATACAAGCTAACCTACGTGACGCTTCAAATAACGAATCATGACTTGGAGGGTTTGCTTGCAGCCAAGCCACCAGCTCGCCTGGGTCCCAAATTGGGGGATTCTCTATTTTGGGTTTTTGGAGGGAAATAGCTTTTAAGATATGTTTAACCAAAAAATGAGAATTCAAATTTTCCTTTACAAGAGGTTTTCCAAAAGTTAAAACTACAGATTTATGTAACAGTATGGTAGGATATGATAATCCTTCTGTAAGATGTAAATGGGCTAGAAATTTTGATAGAGATGATCCATTTGGATGTTTAAAATTGAAATTGTTTGACTTACAATATTTTATCCATCGAAACCATGCGGGTTGATATGTTTTTAATGTAGACTCTCTCCATGATGATCTGAGTAGCAATCTTTCGGCTTCAGACCAACTGTTGGTGACATCGTTCCAGCCCCAATTTTCCAGACATGAAGCTCCATCTCCTGCACTCGAGGTGGTGGCCGGCTGGTTCTTTGATCTATCAGAACTTGACTCAGGTTGTGGATTTTCATTGGCTTGCAGAGTGCTCGTCGCCGAATGTCTGGCAGCCAAAATGCTCTCTGCCACATTGGCGCCACAAGTAGAAACACTCCTTGTGCAGAGTTTAGATGATGAAGGACACGCGGAATCAGGCTTGGGGGTGGGAATACCCATGCTAGGGAAAAGTTCCACTCGCGGCTGAAGGCGTTGCAAAACTGAGCCGATTGATCTGAGTTGTCCTTTGTCACATATTTTGGTACAACTTTCGTCTCCTTGCTGGCTAGTAAGTCTATCTGAGGGGTTCCGAAACGATAAAATATTCTCTTTAGGGCAAGTGGTAACAGATGCCATTCTGATGGATGTTTTCCTCTTGATAACTTGTCCGCGATATGGTTGAATTTCCCGGGCAGGTATTCTGCGGTCATCGAAATTCTCCAATGATCCAGTAGATCCAATAGTTGGTATGTCATATTGAGAAGGGGCATGGATCGAGTGCCGCCTTCTTTTTGGATATAACAAATTACTGTGCGGTTGTCCGACTGCAACGTTAAGTGGCGCCCTTGCAGGAAGAGTCTGAAGTGTCTGACTGCAGCTATGATGGCGAACATTTCTTTCAGATTGCTGTGCCAGTTCTTCTGATGGGGTTCCCATTTGCCCGCGGTTGACTGGTCGTCTAGTTGGGCCCCCCACCCGAAGTCTGACGCATCGGTGGTCAGAAAATGTTGAGTCATATCTGGGTGCAGCTGGGTTTTTATTTTGGATGATACCATTGCATTGATCCACCACTTCATATCGTTTATGCACACACTCGGTATCTGCTCCTTCTTTCGGGCTGGTCTCTTTATCAATTCTTTGGCGAATCGCTGAAGGTGACGACAGTGCAGTCGTCCTCTTGGCACCGTCAAATTGGCAAAATTGAGAGTTCCCAAAATAATTTGAGTTTCCTTCAGGGACATTGATTTGTTCCGAAGTGCCTTTCCCAGCATAGTCGATATTGTATGCACCTTCCTCTCCGGAAGACACTTGAAATTCTGATTGGTGTTCCAAATTAAGCCGAGGTACTCTAATTCTTGAGTAGGTTCGGTTACTGTTTTCTCGTAATTTATTGTCCACCCTAGTGACTCGAGAGTATTCAGGGCTATCTTGACATGGGTCTGCAAAAGTGATTTTGATTGGCTGACTATCAGAAAATCGTCCAAGTACACTACTATTCTCATTCCCTTGGAACGTAGAAATTGGGCTACCCAATTCGTAAGGGATGAAAAGCTCTTGGGAGCGCATGACAGCCCGAAAGGCAGGCAGGTCATTTGTAGTACTTGGCCCCTGTATATTAGTCTCAGGAATCTCCGGTGACACTTTGTGATGTTCACATGAAAGTAAGCACAGGACAGATCGATCTTCACCATCCAATCTTTCTTTTGAAGGAAGTGAGGTATTTGGAATTGTGATATTAGTTTGAAGGGTTTTGGGACTATGTACTGATTTAATTTCTTCAGATTGAATATAGGTCTGTTGCTCCCGTCGCTCTTTTTTGTCAAAAACATTGTTGATAGAAAACTGGGCCCCAAACATCTTTGGTCCGGAAGCTCCAATACCTTTTGATGTAGCAAGAGGTCTATCTGACCAGACATTCTGAGCGATTGGCTTGTTTCGAACCGGTGCAAAGTCCTCTGTGATGGGTAAACAAGCACAGGTTTGGAGGTAAATGGCAGACGCATTCCTGTTATAATTTTCAGGAGAGCCTCCGGAGCCCCCAGCCTCTGCCACTGCATCCGATACGCTCGGAGACAGCCCCCGTAAAAATTGTGCTTGCTCGGCTGCGAGTCATTGTGGTTTATTTGGACGAGATTCCTTTTTAAAGGAATTTTTAAATGTTGATGTTTGTTTAGTGAAAGATGCATTGGGTTTTCCTTTTTTATTAAAGGACTCCTGGCCTCGCGAACGAAAGGGCCTATCTCTAACAGTTGGTTTATTTGGCTTGCTTGTAGATTTAAAATTCTGAGTTGTTCTAACTTGTTGTTTGTCCAAATTATACCAGGGGCGAACCCATTTATCGAGGCCGCCTGTATTTTGAATGAATGTTTGAAGTTGGGTCTCATTAAACAGGTTCTTTGAACTTGGGGGTATCTTACGCAGACCCTCCCTTAAGTTCTTGTTGGGCAATTCGCTCAGGATACGCTCCCTTCGATTTTCTATGTATTCAGCCCGTTTTCCGCAAACAAGCTGCATAATCGCCTCACTAGTTCTGTGAAATGGAGTGTTAGGCTGAAATAATTCTGCCATTTTATCAAACACGCTAGAAGCTGTTAAAACGGTGTTCGAAGATGCGGCCCAGTCAACGAACTGTTGCAAGTTTCGGTTCAATATCTCGCGTTGTTCCAGAAGAGCATTACTTAAAGCTGCTACTAATCGTTCTGAACTAGCGATGTGATCCCTTCCTTTAATGAACTGTCGAAGCTCATCATTGATTCCAAGATCCGAAAAACCTGGTGTTGCGTTATATAGTTTTAAAACATCAGCATATCGTACATCTTTCCATTTAGGGTCATTAAAATGTTGGAGGGACTCGATTTGATTCACGCGTACCGGATTGGCGTTAGGAATTTTAGGATCCTTAACAGCCGTATTTATTAAACTGAGGTTGAACCGGGGGGTGTCCACCTCACAATTGCGTTCGGCTGCTGCTGGTCGATTTAAACTGATAATTGGTTGTGCGCTGGGGCCAGGCATATCTTCTCGGCAAGTTCCCGGCACCGCGATCGACGCATGAATATTATGGATGAGCTGTTTCGCACTAGTGTCCGGCTCCGGACCGGTTGTGCCTACATCCGAAGGCTGCGCGCCTTGCGGCTGAGAATCGCTTGGATTGAAAAATTTTTGCCACAATAAGTGTGTTAAAGTGTTAACTTGGACAGTTAAGTCGTGTAATGAATGGTTTTCGGACTTACCCTGTCTGCCTCTTTTTACCTGGGACCTTGAGTGCTCAGACTCTGACGAACTCGATGACGAAGATCGTTGACGACGCCTAGAGGACGGAGTTTCTCCATACTCACAACCACTTTGTGACTCATTAGCACTCATCACTATAAGCACTGCTATCCACAAGGTCCGTAAATTTACCGCACTACGCCGTGCAAAGAAGAGGGTACCTACTTAATGTCTACCGAATTTCGCACTCGAGACACTTATATTTCACAAAAAATAACAGTATATGCGTTATTTAAATACTGAAACGTATATAATTATTAAGTTTTAATAATGAATTTGCACTAAAATAGTATTTTTTCAAATTTCGACAGCAAAGTTTCGTAACAAAGTTTTCTTCTCGAGAAGTAACGACGCTATGAAGAAAATTAGTAGATACCTTCCAATGAAGGCTGTCACCTGGGACCACGCGATATGCAGTTAACGCTGATTGGCTAAAAGCAGAGGGAAGAGCGGTGATTGGCCGAGAAGTGACAAACGGAAGTATGACGCAATCTCACAGATGCTGTGCATCGTCACATGCCGAATAATAAATACGTTATTGATAATGGTTTTCTAAATTATATGACAATAAAATAATTTGTTTTTTGTTAACATATGGGTATAATAATTACTCACATAGTAAAATCAACAAACATTTACAATAAACAACACAATGATTATGTCAATAGGAAAATAACATATCAATGATAATATGTGTTACATTTTAACAATAAGATCTACGTAACCAATACTGTTAAGATATCACAACTATGATGACAATAATTGCAGTTTTAGAACCCATTTTCTAGTTATCTTCCCAACTTTACAGATAGGGAATATGAAATAGTTGACCACTAAAATATTTGTTTACCATAAATACTTTAATAAATCATTATCATCAAATTATCTTGTCTATTATAAATTCACTGGCAATTCTAAAACCATCTATGACCTTATTTATTTGTTACAACATTCGCGTCATTCTGTTTAACAGTAAAATGTATAGTAAGGATTTTGAATTAATATTTGGAAATAACAAAAACATCTATGGCCAGCCTTAGAAATGAGCTGTTTATAAGCTAGGTTTGTTAATTGTAATCATAATTGTATTTATGATAACAATTTCATATGAAGTTCCATTTACATAACACATGTCTAGTCCCTTTCAGGATAATATTGATGTAGCTCTTTAGCTAGCTCCTGGGCAAGCTCCAATGTACTAGCACAGAGGACTCTCCGTGAAAGAATATCAAAGGGCCCTCCAGCAGGGTCTATGCACACCCCTCCAGCCTCACGTACTATGATATCCCCAGCAGCAATATCCCAAGCGTGAATACCAAACTCGAAGTATGCATCAGAACCACCGAGAGCAACCATTGCCATGTCCAAAGCTGCTGACCCCAAGGATCGTATGCCATGACCTTTAGAAGTAATCATCTTGAAGTTCTCAAGAACGCACTGCACCTTCTCCGGATCGCGGCTCGTGCCGGCCTCGTAGGATAGAAGCGCGTTGTGAAGCTCCTTTACCTGTGACACGTGAATTTGTCTCCCGTTCAAAAAAGCGCCTTTACCCTTCTTCGCGGTGAAAAGCTGGTTCACTATTGGATTGTATATTATACCGGCAACCGCCTCCTTATTGATAGTGAGGCCCAAAGAAATGCAACTGTGAGGAAATCCGTGAATGAAGTTCATGGTTCCATCCACGGGATCGATGATCCAAGTGGGCTCATCAGTTAAAATGCATTTGGCACCACCGGCGACTGATTCCTCGCCTATAAACTTGTGATCAGGAAACCTCTTCGAAATCCCGCTGATTAGAGTTTGCTCTACCTTCTGGTCTATTTCAGTTACGAAATCAATATCGGAAGCCTTCATTTCAAATGAAGCAAAGCCATCTACATGTTCTTTTATAAGGTTTCCTGCATTTTTAACGATCTCAAGTGCGGCTTCGAAGTATTCATCGATTGCGTCAGACATTATGAATATATTGTTAACGATCTTCCCAATCCACGTCTAAAATATTATTGCATATAAAAATCTACACACTCTGAAAAATAATATAATACAATTCACATCAGCTACACACTATTTTCAAAACCGCTTAAAAATGTCAACTGAAAACGTCAAAATAGTGTGTCGCTGTCATTATATAGCGTTTTCTTATCAGTTTGTTTTTGTACCCAGGAAAAATAAATATTCAGCCGGTTCCTGCAGGCGATAATAAAATAATAATCAAAAATGGTAATTACGTGACTATATTAAACAAGAACCAAATTAATATGTATTTTTGCATAAATATGGTAAGATAATGTTGAGTACTGTGTCGGTTAATTTCAAGTCATTGCTAAAATATTTATTATTTCTACAGAGACCTCGGAACTACTTGCCAACTTGCCATACCCCTGATCATGTTATATTATATTCAAGAAAGATGAGTCACTTCTTATATAGTTAAGCGTTTTCTTCATCAAATAATAAGTGAAGTCATTATAATCTTTAACATCATAATGCTCGTAAATTTGATTACCTGGCTGACCAATATCTTATTTACCCCCTTCGACAAAAAATATATATATTTTTGATCAGACTACAATCATAAACACCCTATTTGTTCTGTGGTACATGTAAAAACGCCTAGACAAGAACTTACAACTTGGCTCAAACATTCATTTTATTGTTATACGGCCCTTAAGCAGATACAATAATGCATCGCACGGACGGATGTTCGTGTTCGGTCTCTTGGTTTCATTAGAGTCCAAAAGTATTTTCATATATTTTCTTTATGTGAAAAACATATTGATCGTTTTAATAAAATCTATGAAGTAAAAACAAATTGGAGCACTGAACGCTTATCGCTTTGCGGCAAATAACCGATATTCAAAACAACGCAGTAGTTTATATGCGGTAACTAAAAAGTGATAAGAAATGAACGTTTCATTTAAAATTAAAGTAACCATTGGTTACAATTTGAAATTGCAATGTTGCGTAGCTGGTAGGTTTCTTCCTCCTCTTAGGGTATGGGCTATAATCGGCGCGTGTGCAAAAAGCGAGCGCCCGCTCTGGACGTCTAACGCGTGCCACTGAACTGATTTGGAGAAACAAGTCTATTGGCTGATGCACGCCACATGCATCCAGCTTCGTGCCACCCATGGACCTGGTTGTACTATTTTTCAATACAAACGGGACTGAGCACACGCGTCAGTTTTAGCGGACTCGCTTATACCGTTAATTATACCCAGCTAAAGTATTTACGAAAATTAGAAAATAAAAAATAAAAAATCCAAGGTGTAAATTTACTAGAGACCGGCCGAAGTTGCGGTTTTGGCCAGAAATAGGCCAAACCATTCAGCGCCGCCTAAAAAACAGTTTGAGGACTGTCAGGTTGCGCTCGAATGTACTCAGCAGTTTCGTGGCCACTTGTTTATATTTTTCACACTAAAATAAATATTTCATTCCATGTACAGTTGTTGAATAAAAAGATAACAATTCTGTTTCTGTTTTGGCCGATACTAGAACAGAAACCAAAGGTTTGGTTACGGTTTCGATTTCAGTTAAAAATAAATTCGGTCGGTCATCAAATATAACACATTTGATAACATCATAATTCTTACACAGACCTTGTATAACATATAGAATCATCGATCAAAAAAATACTGCTTCGAATTCTTAACAGATTTCTGTTTGGAGGGAAATAAATAAAACAAATGATATTAAAAATTATGAAAAATTGTTTAATTGGCATACCAACTGATAACTTGTTACAACCTATGGCCAATTTTACAATTATCAATATTGTTAATAATTAAATATAATATTTATGTAAAATATGTTTATGCTTCAATGGTTTACTTACATTTAAATTTTATATTATTATTCAGAAAAAAAAACTATATAATAAAAAGGAGGTCATTACAATAATTAAGACTTCGTTATATAGTCGTATAAAATGTTCGCAAGATACAAAGATACTTTATCAAACAGTGGTGTAGAGGCGTCCGCCGTTGACGGAACGTATCGTTTCACGCGTCCCACAGTGAAAACCTAAGGCCACGATTTATTACTAAGTCTTACCTAAGTCTAGAATAAAGCAAGCCGTGTTCTAGCGCGTACCATCGCAACATGATAATACCACGTTCGTGTGTAAACAATTTACATGACGACCGCCGTCGACGCATATTTACATTCCGTCGACGACACTCGCTGTACACAGTTTGGAGAGAAATATAAAAAGAATCCGTTATACAACAACCTACGCGGGACGTATCGGCGGTGTTCGATGTTCGAATAGTGTTTGTACTGATACGACGCAGCGATAGACATAACATTATACGAGTAAGATGTTACAAAACTATTCTCAAAAAATATTCTCACTCGTATTACCTCACTAGATTTTAAATAAGTACACGCGTTACATTTAAAATGAAGATTAATATCAAAATGCGATACGTCCCTCACACCGAAAGCTAGTCCTTACTTAATCTAGGATTAAAAATTTTATGGCAACTAAGCGCTCAGTGGACCACACTGATATTATTTACATGATGTATGTATGATAGGAGAGCTTTGCTGAGCATACTCGAATATTTGTGGCATAAAGTATACGCTCTGCCGATTAAATAGTCTAATTTGTTGCGCATCGTCATACGCGAGCACGATCAGCCAAAGCTTTCTCGACCGAAAACCCGGGGCGAAATATTGAAACCGGCTCACGCTAAAGGGGGGTATAAAAAGTGTATATTGTCGCAACACCAGTCTTTCTTCCTCAGTCGCGATAAATGCAAAATAATCCGAATTTATCAATTACTTTTGCCACAGATAATAATACTTCCATTTATTACTTCCCTTTAATTTTTATTAAATTTCATCACAATATCACCCAATGAGTAAAATTTTACATGCTACCCGCTCGACTAAGTCTAGGTAAAATTGAAACTCGATTGCTTAGGAATGTCTCGTTGTTTAATACTGGTTGGGGAAATGCTTCCAATCGTTACGGATCCATGTCTGACGGTGTTGTCGATGTCGGCGCGCTCACCGCGACGACTGTCGAACGTATCATATTTACTCATATATCCATTCTATTACTAGGGTTATTTATGTTATCGATAAAATGAAAATAACAAGTAACAAATATTTCATGTAGCAATCAAATTTCATCTCAACAATAATGGAATTTCAACAAAAAAAAACAACAGATTAAAAATACGTCCTATACGGCCGTGCGGCGTCGGCGTACGATGCCGGCTCGTAGTGAAATACCATAAATACAATAATATTGAGCACCCAGCTTGTTAAATGTATCAAGAAATTTAATTTCGGGAGCCGCTATGACATACATTCATACATAATATCGACATACAAAGTATACATAAGTTACAAAGCCGATGCGTTTCATATTCTCCACTTGTATTACTTGTTTTAAATTTAAAATACGATTTAAATATGCATGCAGAGTGACAAACATTGCCAGATTTGTTAAAATATTATTTACTATTCAAATAATCGGCAAACAGCAACAAAATTCCTTTTTTTTTAATCTATATAAAAATGGCCACCGACATTCATAGAAACAATTCAAAACATAAGGACGTTGGCAACATTGCGCCGTCACAAGCCAGCTGGCAACACAACTGTCTCCATTTTCGTTCAAATCGGGCAAGTAATGTTGCATATGTTCCTATGAACTCTCCCCCTATAGTATTATTTTCAAAATAAATTTCAAATTATGTTAATGAAAAAAGAAGGCAATATTATGTAATTTTCCACACATATTTAAAACGCCAGTTTTACTTACATTAATTTTAAATACGCAAACATGATATTGTAGTTAAGAATTACAATGAACTCCACATTTACTTAGATGTTAACTTACTAAAGTCAAACAGAACTTATATTTTTACGGCGATACACATTGTACTCTCTACAATATCACGCAGCTTTCAAGAATTTGAAACAGCGATTTGTATTAGCAGTAATTTGAGGTTGAAATGTCACAAATAAAACTTTCATAATGATCAAGCGGGTCAAAGTATAAAAAAGAAAGAAAATTAACTAAAGGGATTTTCAAGTAAACAAGCAATAATCAGTTACATATATGGAAGGGAAAATGATAAAAATATATACATATACAAATCGCTAATCCAAGTACAATTTACAGAGCCATTCGAGATGCGGCACGGCACGGGCCGGCCCGCTGCACTGCCAACGAACGAGGGCGCATATACGATCATACGTAATTTTCAATGTCGCTGTGTGCCGAATTATACTTATATCAAAAAGTGAAATTTGTTGTTTTAGGTTACAGATGGTATAATTTCTTTGCGATATAGTACCTCGCCTATGTGGGGCCCCTAACCTAATTTAAAAAAGTGAGAATAACGAACTGTAAAACTAGTGAAGATATTAGTAAATTTATACTATTATTTATACCGTTACAAATGTTGTATGGTAAAAGTGTGTATTTATTTTAATGGAAAAGCGCTACTTTGTTGTAACATATTTTGTGATTATCTAGATTACATGAATATTTAGGTCACATTGTAAGATCAAGAGGCCCTTTATCTATTGAAATGCAGTACACATCTTTTAGGAATTTAATACGGGCCCCATTTCACTAACGCGTTCGAAAGGGCCCTTAGCGTACGAGGGGCCCCTCGCCTGCAGTCGTCCCGGCAGCGCAGCGGGCGTCTCCGCGCGCGGCTCACTCCACGCTGTTGGTGGTGTCGTTGACGTCGTCGAAGGACTCGTCGCCCGAGCCCGCGCCCGGCGCCAGCGACGAGCGCTTCATGCGCGACGACGACGACGCGCCCGACAGGCCGATGGCGCCGCCCTGCCGCCTGCGACACACAGACACACGCATACGCTCTTATTATCGTTCATAACTATTTCTAACGCTACCTACACGACATAAAATTTATTACATGAATATTAATAATCAATTATAATTTACTATTTTAAATAATACATCTTCACATGAATTGATATATACTCTAATACAGTTTCTATTTTAGATTAAAAATAATAAATGTAACTATGGACTATTCTGATAGATTTCAAACTCGCAAATGGAGCATAAATTTATAAGAGATTATTCGAAAATATGATTAATAGAATTCTTATAATTAGACCAGATGTTAATCACAAACATAAACATGTTAATGTCCCACATGAAATGTATCGAGTATGAAGAAGACAAACTAGTCTGGACAACACAATACAGATCAGAATACGACCGAATGCATAGATCGTACTGTGTAATGATATTAAAACACTCGAACGAAAGTAGCGGCCGCTACGGGCGCCAATGAGCCATGGTATCGTCTTGCGTTAAAATATTATCTCCATTAACTAATGACGAATTAAATTGAGTGGATACTGACTACTTGGCAACCTAAGGACGCTGTTACTAAATAATAAAACAATATTTAATTTATCAAATACACAGAAGCTACGTAGAAACCTTATTTTTAAATTCCCTTTCAATTAAACATCATATTTGAATTGAATAATTATTATAATGGTAAAATAAGGATATGTTGGTACCATATGATAATTTATGATCAATGAAATTATTTATAAACATCAAACCAAACTCTTATATAATAGAAACCCAATATTTCACTAACCCTAAAAAGCTAAGTATTTGCAGATTTCATTAAGACGCACAGAAGCAAGAACAGCAAACAACAAAACGTTACAACCTAAGCGACAGATACGAATCCGTTAAAAAATCACAACAAAAACATTACCATTTTAATGAACGCAATCTTGTTATTTTGCAAGTGATGAGGACACAATATGAAGTACCGTTAATTTTCGATATGTGACATCGCTTACCATAACAATGTTCTACTGCCGAGGCCTGGAAATGCTCAAACCAAGGATATATTTACAGGACGCCAAATCAATACAGGGTTTTTTTTTGTTAATCGTCCAAGATTTCAACGGTCTTAACCTCGAACAGGGTAGCCGTGTGTCGACAGACAGAATATTTTAATTTCTAAAAGTACTATTTATTAATCACTGTGATATTTTTTTAACCAAAAGGAGCCACAAATTTAAAAAATATATCATGTAAAAATAAATAAGTGCACATAATTAAAAAAGCAATTTCAAAATATTGTATAACTTGATGAAGTTCACGGTACAATAAGTAATATATTTAATCTAAACTTTTTCATATTTAATAGTGTCCTACAAAGTAAACATTTATTTTAATTAAATTTAATTTCCATCAAATTCCCAAATTAAATCTGACAGCGCAATTAGCTGGCAACATTATTATGACGAGTTAAGAGTTTTAATTATGAGTTTCGAATCACGAAATCAAAAAGATTAGTAAAAAACATGCAATAGGTTTAAGTATATCCAACCCTCGGTCAAATTGTAGGTTAAGAGCTAGCGACCTTGATGATAAAACATTTAGAAAACTCGCGTGCTTGTAAGGTAGTTTTGTGTACATACGATATTTTTTTCAGGATAATTAAAATCCTTCATGTGGTCTTCCAGACGTTATACCCTGCGAAAAGTGTTTGTCAATTTTTAACGAGTATTTCCTAATAATTCTAGTTATTAATAAACTAAAACTGTTAACAATTACATTAAAAGCTTTAACTTTTTTTAAATCATAACTATTAAATGATTTGTTTTGTTTTACGGATGTTTATAAATTCTGCGAGTTTCAAAAAGTCGTACTAGAAAAACAGAGGAAAGAAATTCATTCGTTATTTATCGCAGCCTGTAGCTGCACCATCAAGCACAAACTGAAAATGATACCTACTGTAATAACACCTATCTTATACCTAATACTACTCTAGCGAATACTTATGTCCCCATTCATATCTACAGACAGACAAAATCATAACTTCTATAGAATTTTCACAGGCACAACCCGTGTCTGCGCGGCCTTGTTACGATAAGTACGAATACATTCTTACACATTTCATACAACAATATGATTTTATTTTACGACGGACCATGTCCGGCACGCTTACACATACATAATGCACCATAACACTACTAAAAAACAAGCCGACGATCGCTAGCTCTGTCTGTTATATTCATTAATGATTGCGTTGAATTAAAATGTCTATAGAGTGGTCATCTGTTAACGGTTCGAGTTGCTACCTCCGACCAGACACCAACCACCAGTTACCGGTTACCTCTCGGATCCTCCGCCACACTAGTCACTATTATCCTCAGACAACGACGGCCTATGGAACCACATACAGATTTAAAACAGGTGTATACACGATTTATATAGTCGGAAGCATAAATAGTACATAATTGTTATTCACAGAATAAAGTGTTAATGTAAACATACATATTTGCACATCGGGGAAAGTTAAGAAACAAAGAAGGAACATAAATCAGGTACATTTTTATAGACAAGGATATTTTGGGGTTTTAATTAAAATATTGGTAGAAATGGCAATGTAATGCAAATATTACGTATTCATGTATGAATGTAAAATATTTATGGTGAAATAACATGTTTTATGGAGTTCTAAAGTTATGTATGTATATTGTGGATTTTTTATAAGTTTAATAGTTAAAAATGTGTTTTTATGACTAATCGCAGTATAATTAAAATCGTTTATCGCCTTCAGTTGATTTACCGGGCGTTTAAAAGTAGTTGCAACCGGCGCGCAAACATGTGATAGTATTGGATCGCTTCATCGAACTTTCGAGAAGCGGTTAAATCGTCGATGTTCGATGCAAAAATAGCATGTTTGCAGATGCCCTAAGATATTTAAACGGTAGTGTACTGCGCGCGCGTGTTACATGTGTTACGTGTAGCAGTGTGTTACCGCAGCTTGTTGCGCAGGTTGGCGGCGTCGCGCGCGAGCGTCTCGTGCGCCTCGAGCAGGTCCTCGAGCTCGCGCTGCGCCTTGCGCTTGCCGACCTTCTCGCGCTGCACCTCCTCCTCCGCCTCGTCCAGCTGCCGCTTCAGAGCCTTTACGCGACCGTTCATCTGCGTGCACACACGTACCGAATGTTGTTTAGTTGCACTATTCACACGTCGTTATCTCCAATCCATTAATCTGTCTATTCGGTACAGAAGATACCTCTGAACGGCCACGGTAAAAGCTCGAGATTTAAACATTGGACCACTGTTTGAACTGCTTCTCTAACCTTATTCTAGCTTTATTAATTACTACCCTGTGCAAAATTGCAGTTAAAACATTTGTTTTAATTATGTTTATTAAGTTTAAAACTAATGATTGTCATCATCAACTCATGTTCCCACTGCCGAGCACAGGCCTTTTCTCAATGTAAGAAGGACGTGGCCAATTGCCGATTTAGGATATTTTCAACACATTTTTTCATAGAATTACATATACGTATACGTTTTTTCACGATATTTTCTTTCCCTGTCAAACCGGGTAATTTATAATTACATTCTAATATGCACGATACATCCTAACATATTCAAAAGTGCATGTCCGAGAATCGAATATAATCCTCTCTTCTGAATATCATTATCCTAATCCTAATAAACTTTGATTATCTTCTGTTACCTTCTCGATGTGCTCCTTGTACTGGTCGGCGTGTCGCCTCTCTTCGTCGAGCTGCAGCGCGAGCTCCTTCATCTTCTTGTCGAGCTTGCGGCCCGCCTTCTGCTGCGCCAGCCGCTCGCGCGACTCCGCCTCCAGCTGCTCCTCCAGGTTCGACACCTTCAGCTCCAGTGACGTTATCACACCCTGGAAGGATAAAACGTTATAAAGAAATTTGAAACAGAAAGCTTATTGAATATGTTGACACATATTCATTCATTACTTTGATGACTCAAAGTAATAAGAATTGTCGTGGAATCATCAGTTAGTAACTATATTACACCATCGCACATAACGGACATTTTATACTTCATTTAGAGCTGTTACTTTACTTTTATTTACACGACACATAAAAAAGTAGTCTCCAGCAGTGTCCTTACTTTATTATACTGAGAAAAACATACACAATATGGCTTATTGATTTATACACGTGATTGGCACCTAACTTAAGTAAATAATATCAGCTTATACCATGCCTATTTTATGCATGGGTGTCAACTGCGCATTCACATTTGCAAGTATATATGCATAAACCACTGGCAAATGGCAACTCAAATATTTATAGACAACCACATGTGCAAAGTAAACTCTACTCATAAGTACGTCATTTTGACGCATCTGGGCGACGACAGATATAAACATACTAGCGAGATTACCTTGGTCTTGGCGCGGCCAGCGGTCTCCAGGTCTGCGAGCTTGGCCTTCAGCTCCTTGTTCTGGCGCTCGAGCACAAGCTTGCCGCTCTCCAGCTTCTGCGAGCCAGCCTTCTCCGTGCTCAGCTCCATCGTCAGCTGTTCCACTTGATTCTGCCACACAGATGAAAATGATCGTTCGTTAGCGTCATAAGTATTACTTCTGCTAAATTGAGATTTACAGATCATACCAGTTGTATTATGCTTGTTTTTCGTATGAAAATGATAAAAATTTCGTATGAAATATCATTAATTAAAAAAATACATGTTTTGTCATAGTCAAATCTCGCAAATTATCACTTTTAAGTAGAAAAAAATAGTGAATCAACCACATAATACCTGTGATTTCCTGAGTCTGTCGTTGAGGATCTCGTTGTTAGATTGTTCCTCGTCCAGGTCCTCTTCTAAAGCAGCTATCCGTGCTTCCAGCCGCTTCTTCTCATCCACCAGAAGTGTCACCTGAATATAAATAAATTACATTAAATTATAATGCTCTTCCCATTGGTATTCATTATTGATGTTAACCATGTATAACTTTCTAATTATCAAAAATGTTAAGGCAAATATAGTTCGCAATTTGTATCTCTTTTTTTCACTAATAAATATCATCGAGTAGTTAATTTGAAGTCACGTGGTCGTGTAGAAGCGACGTCGGTGCGTTACCTTGGCGGCGGATGCGGTGAGCTCGTCGTCGCGGTCGTCGCGCTCGGCCTCGGCGTGGCGGCGCGCGCGCTCGGCGGCGGCCAGCTCCTCGGCGTGCTGCAGCGCCTCCGCCTCCAGCGCCTTGACGCGGCGCTCGGCCTCGCGTGCCGCGCCCGCCGCCTCCTCGCGGCCCGCGCGCGCCTCCTCCGCCTCGCGGACCGCCTCCTTCAGCTGCGCCGTCAGCTTCTTCGCTTGCTTTACTGCATCTTCCTTGACCTATAGGATATTAACAAACAAATCTCCTTTAAAAACGGTTTTAACTTTTTCGTGAGTAAATGAAATTCATTTTCCAGCTTCTTTTCTATTAAATTGCTTTTTGCAAAACGGTATTACATTTTATTGACGATTAAAAAATAAGTAAAAGTACTTCGAATATAACTTCCATTAACTGTCTTAGCGAGGAACTCATCTATAGCATATAATTTCCAAATCTATTGACAAAAATAAACATATATGACTATAGCACATCTGAAAGGCAACTAAGCACGGATTAGGTTGTATAGTAACCTTGTTGGCGAGATGCAGCGCCTGCTCGGCGTCCTTGAGGTCTGCCTCGAGCTTCTTGCGGTGCGCGAGCGCGGCGGCGCGCTGCTTGCGCTCCTCCTCCAGCTCGGCCTCCAGGTCGCGCAGCTGCTTCACGATGCCGCGCCGCTTCTCCTCGCCCTGCTCCTCCTTAGCCTGTACACACACAAATGTACACAACGTTAGACGTTACTCTTGAGTAAATCCAGCTAATAAAAAATATTCTTAAAACCATATTTTAATTTTAAATAATGTCCACAAACAAATACTAGTTTATCACCTGTGTTAAAACCAGACACACTCAATAAACTTATAAACATAAATCAAGGTTTTCATTTTAAACTTACACCATTATTAAATGAAAAAAAAAAAGAAAATACTTTATACAGCTTTTACTATTTCATACTAGGATCTTAAGAGTTAAAAAAATCCTCTATAACTTTAAGTCTTTTAACTTCTCATCAACGTTAATACGTTGTAAAACTCGTTAAGTTCACCAGTTTTTATAAAAGTATTCGAACACACTGACCTGTAGGTCTCGCTCGAACTGAGCACGCATCGCTTGCATGTTCACTTCCAGTCTTAACTTGGCGTCCTCCGTGAGCTGGAGATCATCCTCGATCTCCTCGTTCTGCGCCTTGAGCTCGGCCAGCTGCGACTCGAGCGCGCGTTTTGCCTTCTCCAGCTCGTGCACGTTCTTGTCGGCGGTGCCTTGCGTGTTGGCCAGCTCGTCCAGCTCCGACTGGAGCAAGCGCTTCGAACGCTCCAGCTCTTCGATCTAATAAATGAAAGGAGATAAATGAACTTTAATTTTAAAATATATCATATAATGCCAGGATGCGTATACAAAATGTATCACGTGGATAATGACTTAGCTGCGAGAAATATTTTCATGTTTAAGAGCGCCTTAGTAGAACTACACGGGGTATTTATTACATTAATAAATATCATAAATGTAGTTAAAAACGCGTCTATTTTAAAGAATAAGCCTAATGCATAGGCATCAAGTAAAAATTATATTTGCTATGCGTAGTTTGTTGTATTAGTGCGTTTTCATGTAAATAGTATGCGTATTCGAGTACAATGTAAATTGCGACATACGCTAATACAACTGATTCAAATTTTATTTCTTACTTAAAACAGTAGATACTATTTCATCAAGGCGAGCAAAAAATATTTGAAAAAAAAACAAAACCTTTACACGGTTGAACTTCGTAATGGATGTAGTAGATGTAGAAGTGCAATATTCTATGTGGCCACTCAGTGGAAGATATTCAAACGGCATAACAATATGACGCCCACCTTCTCCGCGGCGTCGTCTAGCTCCCTCGTGAGGCTGAGCACGCGCGTCTCCTTGTCGCGCGCGTCGCGCTCGGCCGCGTCGCGCTCCGCCGCGTACCGCTCCGCCACCGCGCGCTCCTCCGACACCACCTGCCGGACACGAGCTCTACAGTACTCCGTACGGACCGGCACACGCAAACACAGACATTGAATGTGATGTGACAGGCAAAATCGTATTTTTTACATAATATTTTGACAAAAACGGCCCTTGCCTGCGCGGTCGTTTTAAGGAAGATATAAATATGTTCATACACTCTAGACAGAACGATATGATTTTGTTTTTCAATGTATTGTACCTATACGTACGTACACATACGATGTCTGTAAATATAAATGCACCATAAAAGCGTTACGGTTCCATACTGACAAAATCAGCTACAGACAGAACGGGATGTTCATATATGAAAATTATACAATACATAAGAATTCTCCAGTTGCAGTCCCGTTACATGCTAAGTAAAAAACCCAGAATGGGATAATACTCAGCCAAGCATATTTTTTTCTTATTGATCGTTTATATGGAAAAAAAACAAATGTTATATCCGGAATTTCTAATCAATCGGAATAGGAACCTTGTCGAAGCTCTTCTGCTTCTTCTCCAGCTCCTGCACCTTGGCGCGCTGCGCCTCCAATTCGATGTTAGTATCTTCCAATTCTGCTTGGATTTTCTTTTTGCCTAAAATTTACATAGAATAATTGTATTACAAATCGTTACTCCACAAGCTTTCAATGCTTCAAGTTCTACGGCGTGCATCGAGACTTGTATTTTTTTTACTCTCGATCTAAAATTCGCGCCTTTAATTACAATGTACGCTACGGAAATACTTGTCTATGGGCGGTGCCTTACTCTTGTCGAGCTTGTCGTTGGCCTGGCGCAGCTCGTCGAGCTGGCGGTGCAGTGCCTCCACATCCTTGGTGAGCTTCTTGCGTTGCTCCTCCAGCGCGGCCGCCGCCTCCGCTTCCTCCTCTGCTTTCTTCTTGGCATCAGCCACCTGCTGGCTCAGCGCTGTCACCTAGTGGATGGGACAGAGATTTATTTCTGATTGGCTGACAGCATATAATTGTTAGTAAACCTTATAATGTGCTGTGAATATCTGTAGTGTTTTTTATACAAAATATAAAGGCTGCTTATTCATCATAGCAGTATTATTGTTAAGAATAGTTCGAAGTATGTACTTTTTGTAAACATCAATTTACTTTAATTATACTATTCATTTCTTATATTAGAAATCGTCAGATCAATTATTACAGAATTTATCGTCAATATCATTTTTCCACCAAATAACATCATATCGACGCGAACTAATTTCTAAACCCTTCCATATTGGTTACCACTATAATTACACTAACGTAACGTTACTGCATGTTTTACACAATTCTTACTTGTTTCTCGAGGTTCTTCTTAGCCTCCTCCTCTTCCTCGAGCTGGTCGCGTGCCTGCTCTAGCTGCTGCTCCACGTTGCGAAGGCGCGTCTGCAGCGACAGTTTCTGTTTCGTCTCCTCTTCTAGAAGCGCCTGGAATAAATACATTTTTTATGAATACAAGCTAATAATACAGCCTGCAATTTTCCTCTCGGTAGTATTCTTAATTATTTAAAATTATCTTGTGAAGATTATATTTTTCTTGTTTATTGTAACATTTAAATTTATTTAACTATCATGTCACATATCTCATACTCAAAATCTTTCTTAATACTTTATTAATTGGATCTACGTACATTTACTCTTTTAAATGAAATGTGATATTTGAAGTAAATTACAAAAGAAACACCTAATCAATATCTTACAGCATTTAAAAATATTTAAAAAACAACATAAATCTTAAAGTAGCATAAATAAATATAGTTACCTGTGCCTCAGCGTGCTGCGAGGAGGCCGTGGCGGCCAGCTTGCTGGCGGCGGACGCCTTGAGCTCGGCCTGCTCCAGCTGCTGCAGCGCCTGCTCCGCCTCGCTCTGCAGGCGCACCACCTTGTCTGCCACCTCCGACCTGATCATTACATTATTTTAATATTAGCACTACATTTTTGGTACTTTAGATAATAGAGAAATACGTCAAGAGCAAGCAAGAGTTATTTCCAGTGCTCCCTCGAACACCATGCGGGCTATCTGGCTACCAGTAAATCGCAAGAGTTACGCTGGTGTAATGAACGCAAGTTCATTACACCAGCGCAGCACACCTTTGTAAGTAAAAATATTGAAATTTAAATTATTTTAAGAAGA
>DWRA01000080.1:0-38377 GCA_018250295.1 Spathilepia clonius
TCCAGCTACTCTCCGCTGCTTCACAGACGGCTCGAGTAGCCATTACTCGCCGTCTCTCTTCGCTCCAACCTCAAGGCTTCGGTTCGTCCTCACATCTCGACTCACCGCAGACAGAGGGCGTTCCGAGGGCGATCACGCTATTGAAGTTTTCTCAACATCTGAGATATATACAAGTTCCGAACTGAGACTGTCGGAGCACGGCCGCTCTCCCGGCATGATCACCTAGCCCGGCGGGAGATCTCCCTTTGCCAAACAAACGTCTGTATTTTCATAAGCTTTGCTTAGCTCATTAGATTATTTCAAAACTTTTTAATGTTCGTTCAGACTTCCGCCTTAGTTGCAGGAAGACACATTCCATCAAGTACAGTTCGGATTCGTGATCCTGTTGTCTACAGATGTGCATAGAGGGCAGTGACCACTTAGCATCAAATGCTTGATTTCCGTACTTATATTTAATAATAAAAAAATGCTATTTAGTTTCTACTCAGTCGATTGGTATAAAACGTTTAGCTTTTAATGTTGTGGAAATACTTCGCTTTGGGAGCACGTTCTAACATGTACGTAAACAAGCTACCACACTGCTCGCTTTAGTCTACAATATTGCATCGGGCAAAATCTCAGCACATGCAATTGTGCTTACAACGCCAGCGTTAATGCCATACCGTCGAACATATGGATGCGTGCCACGTATACCCTTCCGATACCTACATGAGATGTAAACTTCGTACGTCGCTGACCGTGCGCAAATCTGTGACTACGACTAATATTTTAACACAAATAACAAACAAAGCGATAAATAAGACGCATCGCGGGGCGGCGGGTTCGCCATAAATCGAGTAAAATTAATTTACGAGTATCTATGTTTTCGCGGCGTGCAATTTCGGCCGCGATGAATGATGATAGAGTTTTATTTGAAAACTTTGGTTTGGGGCCGCGCTACGTGGCGCAAAGAGCGAGGAGCGGAGAGGTGTAGGTTATAAATATGATTTTTCATGATATAATAGGAAATAATTTTATCAGGAAATTCTAATACTTTAGTTAACTAGTTTAATACTTTACTTAATAGTTAGAATTAAAAAAAATATTGAAAACTAATTGATATTTTTGTACATTTTATTTTGTTTTCAGTGTAGGTATTTACACTACAATATGGTGTAATGGTATACGTAAATACATTTTTTAGTCGAATGATATTTGTTGAAATAAGATTTCTTGTACACGTATTAGTTATCACATCTTATACATTCACTAATACTAACCTGTTTTATTTGACTTGTTCATTGCGAGCTTAGATCTTAACGCTATATTTAAACTAATATTATATTAATGCGATTATTTAAAGGATACTAAAATATCAATTTAAAAAACGTGTAGTCCACAACTAATACCTTTTTACAAACATAGGACACAAACGCTAGTTTAAATTTTAACTAATGTATGTATACAATAGTAACCGTATAGTAATCGCTTTCGCTTGTCACCAAGCGGCGGCCGCCATCATTTACGAGTGTGTCGGGCAAAATTAATTTTTAAGCGAGATTGCTATGCAAGTTAAATTGGAGCTTCGCGAATGTGCGTGACGTCACTAACGAGCTTTGTATCTACTCGAAATATTGCTCTGTTGTGAATGAGGGGAGGAGTATTAACATTTGGTAATTTACTTTAAAGTCGTCCAGCGGTCTCCCATAACATATAAGGTTCGTATTTTAAGCTTTCGATATACCTTCGTTTTGACGCTATAACATTTAACTTTAATAAAATAATATTTAAAAAAAATGTAATAAACCAAGTAATTAGATATATATAGTGATGTGTTTGTTGCACACAGTAGTAACAGGTTGTTTTCTTTCAACTAAAATAAATTAAAAAATCAATTACAATTCTATTATAAATGTAAAAAGAATATTAGAAATATTAATTTCCTATTAAAAACTCATATTTTAAGAAAATATAACGAATAAGCTCATATTTATTGAATATATGAACTAGGATATAAGTCTACAATGAACAAAAATAGACAAATGTTATTTTTGAGGACAAGTGGAAGTAAAAGTGAGTTGCAATAAATGTACGTAGGCGAGTTGACGGGACAGTGGCAGCACGCCACCGGCACCGCGCGCCGCCTGCATCTGGCGCGGTGCCGCCGCCCACCGGCGAGCTCTCCGACTGCGCGCACCCACCGCCGAATACCACTGATTGTGATGTCAGCTTCACACTTCAACACTTCATATTTCAGTCTTTATTAATAAAATGACATTTTTTAAATCAGTCACCTAACTTTCCTACGTGCAAAACACCCAATCAATCAATTAGTCGCAACTCATTCTCTTTTACCTAGACACGCTGGAGCTGAAAAGGTCATCTATTGAGTATTAATGTATGTATTAATAACAATATTTTTTTATTAAATGGAAGTGGCTTATAAGCATGCAGATCAATCAGCTTTATTTTTTGCTTAATTAAAGTGTAGATATATTTGTTGCCAAAACTCCACTCATCAATTCATATCCACAAAAAATATTGTCGTAAAAAAATAGATGTGCTATGAAGTTGAACGCGTTCATTTGAGATTACGATTGATTGAGCAGCTAGAGACGCCTGCATTCATTAACGTGATATTTCCACGTGCAGGCTTCCTAGGCACTTACGAGCCAATTCAATTAGGAGGTCGCATGTAAAGATTTGAATATCGAGAAGTAATCTTCAATATCCGACCATAATCTCGAGGGCTCGCGGCGGGATCTCCGCTTGGATGTCAAATATGGCGCCGAAATTATTTTCCTTTATAAATAAACCCTCGCGAATCGGGAGCGTCTCTATTCTTCGATAAGTTTTTCGTGTTGACTTTATACTCGGGGACCTTCGGCGGTAATGAGGGACGAAATTTAGTTGTAATGGCGGTGAGGAAGGGCCGAAGGGCCGTGTGCCGCGATTATGCAAATTTCAACCTTAATTTCATGCTCTCGCTCCGTCCTCGCCGGGGCCCACTAGCCTCTAAATTAGGATAAAGAGATTAGATAACGTAATCCGGTGGCAGAGAATTAAGTACCGCATTAATTTACAATTTAATCGAGCCGTTGAAAGTCGCGGGCAATAAAAGGTAAACATGACTGCCACGAGCGCCCCGGTCTCGTATACGGCGATAATTATTTAAAACGGCGTCACGTTCACATTATTTTGGTCGACGTCAAAAATATTTTCGACTTCAAAAGAAATTCTACGAACCGGTGTCGCCTTGACAGCGAAAAGGTGTTACGGACGGGATAGAAATACCGGTGGTGTAAGGGCGCGGACGGCGGAGGGGCGGGGGTGGTCACCGTGAACCCATCAGCGGCGGTGGCGGCCCGCCAGCGCCGGCCTGTCTGCGCCGCCCGCGACCACTGCACGCTGTGCACACCCACCTGTTTCAAACTTATTACTATTACTACTTTAACACTAAAAATTGTATTTTTTTTTATATAATGGTTCTATCTTCTGTATTTACAAAATTAAAGCTAATAAGCATCGAAAAACAAAAATATCTTTAGAGAATAGGTAGTATATTCGTAAAGTACTTAAATATGGTGCTGTAACTATTGAAATATCCAGAACTGAAATTAAACGTTACACTGAATACAGGGTCCACTTCTTAAGATCAAATTTAAATTAAAACAACAAGCACATTCTGTTAATTATTATCCCTTATTAATTTTACCCAAACTAATTTTAACCTCAAGAGAATGAACGCAGACAGGTAATGAACGACACGCGTGTCGTTAACGAAACAACATCTGATAATAAATGATTGCAATAAAACGTTCGCTTGATTAGTTGATTAATATGTGGTAAACGAGCGACGGACAAAAACGTTCAAATAAAGCAAGTTTCGTTCCAATCTGAACGCGGCTTAAAATTTGCACAGACGCGCGACCTGGCGATTATCCAATTTAGTCCAAGCGATTTAAGTCTAGATTGGCTTGACGCAGATGGGATGATGCAACCGACGGATATACCTACCGGCGTCGCGAGGCGAGCCCTGCGCGCTGCCAAGCCGCACGACCCGCCGCGGTCCGCAGATGCTCTAACGTTTATTTTCATTTACTTGTTTTTCGTGTTATGATAGATGCCAACCAACATGTCCGATATGAACGCTCTAGCCCATGGACATCCTAAACGAAATCTAATCAGAATAAGGATTTCATTTGATACATGTGTACCTGTTGTTTTCACTTTAGAGAGTGGTGTCGGAAGGTTTGGTGTCGCCGACTCTAATTTTCCAGTAAAAAATAGAGTGAACATTGCTAATGTTTAGGAGTGACAGTGACGCCATCGTAGACTCTGATTTAAATGTACAATGATTTAATTGAAAAGTATTAGCGCTTACAATGAATTAGATTGCTGGAAAACAAATTATAATATCTAGGATCAGTGGCTCAAAGTATTATGGAGCTCTGAAGAGCGTGTTTAGAAAGTAGAATCCTTAAAAGCCGGGATTCCGAATCCGAATGAAGTTTTCATCGTTACAGTTCTCGGGGATCCGCGTCTTATTTCACGAAAGCGTCGCTTGACGCAATTCGCCGGAACACTAATCCGGCGTTGTCAAAATCCGGAAAAGCTCAAAAAAACACATTTCGGGTACGCATTAATATGTCAGTGGAAGAATTTTAATGGTTCAACTGTAAAGTCGGTAGGTACAGCAGTATTTTACGGCCGCATCGACCGTATCCAGAATTTCAACAATTTTGTTTTCGTCGGGGAGAATTTTCACCTTAGTTGTGTACTGCCGGCGAATGTAGACGTGTGCGGCAATGCTGCGTATCTTCAAAATCATGATGTGCTGCATTCGAAAACGTATAAATAGCGGGCGATTACAGTAAAAAGGAGGCGAGTTCATCAGCCGACGGCTATTTATCTCGACTCCTTTTGAAGTTGTTCTGCACCATCATCAGTTAACGTCGCCCGTGTTTCGTTGTGTACATCTGTTTTATTCTCTCTTACATTATTTTTTGTAGTACATTGTTATGTAGTGTACAATATTAACCTGCACCATTATTTAAGCACGACAGAGCTAATGGCTTACAGTTGGAAACAAACCACTTAAGTTCAAATGTGGTCTTTGGATTTTTATTTTGGACCGACAAGGGAGACTTTCACTTATTGTATACGAATATAAAAAACAGTATTAGCAGTTAGCTCATTAATGGAAAAATAATGTGTATGAATAAGTGCTATTTCCAAAAAAAAACTAACAATAAAAAACGCATTCTCAATTGCAAGAGTGGGAGATTTGGTGCACGTCGGAGACATGTACTTCTTTATATTTAGCGCCAGAAGCAGCTACCGCGACGGAGACCCCAGGGTCAGGGCCGGCGACGGTGTCAAGGCTGCGACTATTCCCGGCTGCGACCTCATCTCTTATCGCAATGCTCGTTAACAGATTCTGGCATGCTGACAGGGCCGCATATCACCCGTCAATCAATTACATTCTAAATAATATTTGTATGATCAAAATGTAGCCAAACTTCTAGTGAAGTCTATATCGGCTACACATTCCACCGGCAACTTTACAATTGTCATTAATTCATATATTATTATAACACTGAAATATCAAAGGGGTATGCATTCTGTCTGATGATATCTCTTCCCAAACCCAAATAGGGATTAAAGTTAGTACAGCCACTGATGCTGATATACCTAAACCACAAATATTATTGAATATCTAAACCTCAGAAACTTATCTTATTCACACAAGATTAGACATTACCTCGGGAATTTCATTGACTCTTTTAAAACTACTACTACTAATGTGTAACTACTGCTAATATGTTATCATAGAAAATATTATGAAATATTTGGAAAGCGTGTTTAATTATTTTAGGCGAGCTGGGCCGCAAAAAAATCTGCAATTATTTAGTTACAGACAGACGGTTCCAAAGAACTCTCAAGTGTGCAGGTTTCCTCACGATGTTTTCCTTCACCGTTATAGCAAGTGATATCTAATTTGTAATACGCACATAACTTCGAAAACTCAGAGGTGCGTCTCTGGAGTTTGAACCTCGGACCCCTCGACTGAGATGCCGTGATTCAACCACTAGGCTATCACAGTTACTGTTACTGTTATTTGACTTAAATATATTTTTAGTATTTTACGAATGCTTAGAATTTTTCAAACAGTCGACAAGTATTTTTTCGAAAGTCGATACCGCAAATATTTTGTGCTTTTTATATGTATATTTCATATTTTTTCTGTTATTATAATTGTAACAAACTGTTACAGGAGGAGACTCACTAGAGGAGCCAGATCTTTCTATTAACTTGGTTATAAAATTTAATTGATTGATTCCAAAATTATTATGCCCGAATTGAAATTCTCAGTCATTTAGAGACAACCAATTTATTTGCAGAATTAAATTATCTGCCTTTGCCAAAATCTAAACACGTGTTTAAATGCCTCAGTTCCTACCAGGGATATTCTGGCCGCGCGTTCCTGCATAGTTCACTGTTAGCACGCTGTTGCTAAGCGCTACAGAGTATTAACTGTACATAGCAATTGGAAAGGTGCCTTCTACGTCAATCGGCCGCCGGCGAGTCTACCTAGATGCTCAACTTGGACGAGCCTCAACTACAGAAACGTGACGAGCACCACGTACAGGGAATACCGAACTCTATCACCGAGCGGTTAAGTTGACTTCGAGGCGGACGGGCCTTCGCGTGAGTTCAACCCGTAAATAAGGTATGACGCGAGCAGCAGTTCGAGGATGTCACGGTAATTCAATATTTTAACATAATTCGAAAAGTCATGTTGCAGGAATGCGCGGCAATTTGTCTAAAAGCATTGTTCACTGACGCCGTCACTCTGACAGCCGATGCTCCAGTTTTCGCTTCGGTGATAAATGCGATTTGATCGTTTTAAATTCATGATTCTTTAAAAGAACGACTATAATGAAAGCAGATATCAATTTTGAACTATGACAGACCTAAACCCTTGTTTTGATAATTATTTGGCAACGATTTAGTCATTTGCGTTATCATTATGACATATCTCTATAAATAAATTAAATGGGTTACATTAATCATTTCAATTTGACGTGTGACGTTTTCAATTCTTCAGATTGAGAGGCTCGAAATAGTAGGAAGCCACCTGCGAGACTGCAGATTATTTGTTCGGACATTGGCATAATGCTGCATGATGTAAACCATCCAAACATCTGCATCATCAGAGAGATCGATCATTTCAGCTCGCATTAGTCAACATTTATCTTCGTTTATTTGCGAATTTATTATGTTCTCGAATTCAGCTTATTGATGTAGGTAATCTTAAATAGACAGAAGTTTGGAGCTCGCGAGCAATTATTGACGAAAACCATACGCCAGAGTTTGTCGAGTGTCTACCTATCTGAGTTTATCTTGATTATTTCGCTGCGTACTCCTGAAGCGCGATATTGAGTCTTAAGTCTGAGAGATAGAAATTAGAATTGATAATTCCTGCAAATGGAATCCCAGGATATCTTAGAAGGGTAAATTTGACAGGGAACGCGGTTGAGCCGGCGCGAGAAGTTTGCTCGCGTTAATTTGTATTGCAGCGACTCTGAGGACTTTGTCAAACTTCGTAATAACTGTTGGGTAACTATCAGTTACAATTGCGGACTTGATAGCGTTTATCCAGTGTAACTTCGGCCCCCAAATTGATAAGTGGGAGGGCTGCACCCCTTCACTCTTCAGTTGAAAGCCACGCTTAAGACTTTGGAACTAATTTATCTCAGTTGAACTCAATTGAATTCTTGCCTATAGAAACACGTAGTGAACGGCTAAGTCGTAGTTCGAAATTAGATAAATGGCATGAATTTAAATGTTACTAAGAACAATGAGCTCACCTTTACTAAAGGCTGTCGGCTTTATCCGACATTATTTACAGGTCTATAAATTCAAAGTAGGGCATGGGGTAAAGTAGGGTATATCAAACAAAATTTGAACTAAAAAAAGGAAAAAAGTGCGGCTAAATTATTGAAAAAAAAAACTTATAATGAACGTATTATTTCATCAAACAAATTACTCGATGGTGTACGTCATTATTAGGTGGGTACATTTTTTTAAAATGTCAAGATAACGATAATGATCAAAACTTTTTCTTTGTATCACGTAAATTGGGACCCGAAAGACCTTCAGAATAACCAATACCCTAGCATTTTCGACGTAATTATTTCTTGTTTCGGAACTTTGTATGAGACACTTATAGAAACTTCGGAGCTTTTGCATTATTAATTCACGAGCTCGCGAACGAAGCAGAAAAAAGAAATAACTAAAGGTGATTGAACTCGGCTTTTCTGGGGAAAAGTTTTATATTGTAGACAAAGTGTATCGCCCACGGACTTCAGACAAAGCTCAAGCGCCCGAGAAGGCCCACTTGATACTCACCGTGTGTTCAGATACTCATTTCAAATTAGCTAACTAGCTCATCAAATATTTTCTCGCTCTCACATTTTGCTATTTATATAATTCCGACATTGCCCTTAAAAATTTCGATACAATCATTGGCTTTTGCGTGCAAACGTTAGTAACATTCACCTTTGGATAATTTGCAAAATATACCTATATATTTTATTATGGGTAATATAGAATATAAGTTACATTTTTATTGTAAACTTCATGACAGCATAGACACCATTTCGAAAATCACTGAATTGATTTTGACAGAAGGTTTCTCAAAGATAGATAACCTTCCAGAAAGACATAATATTTTATCACATCTGAATAACACCACCATGGAACAGGTGAAAACACAACACAGCGTCAACAGTTTGTATGTTTTTAAACTACTGGACGGTACCAAAGTTTGTAAGCGGCTCCGCCCACAAGCTTAAGCTCCAGGGCCCTGCGGCCTGGTGGCAACGTGGCTCGTAGCGACCAGCAGTAACTACCTGAACTGTTTGCGTTAGTATATTTTTCTTGGATTTTAGATAAGTAAGTTCTCAATAAAAAGCTAAAAGGTTATTATTGTATACCATCCCGTGATATTTTACAACTAGTAATAATTTTAATGAAAATTTATTAGACTACCATACGGCTAGAACATTCTGGAGGTGATTTGTAAAGACTCTTTGAGGTTTCATTGCGTCGGCAACACCGATTTATGTATTTCTCGTAACAGAAAAGATACACTAAAGACAGAGTTTAAGATTCAAGCTTCAGGTTCAATTCAGGGTTGCAGAAAATTTCAGGGTAGATTCCCGACTAGGCAGAGGAGTTGATGATTTTAAAATCCTGTTCTAGTTCTACGCCTTTGAATACTCTTCTATATTTAAGCCTATGTCACTTACGACCCTCGAATTAATAGTGTAGGTGTTATGAATATGCAAAGCGTCATAGAATTCATGCTACAAATATTTTGGTTTCCAAAATGAGTAACGGACCCGAGCGCCTGGGGTTGTTAGAGTTCCGCACATTCCGATCACTGGGACAAGAATATCAACGAAAGTAATTCTTGAGATGGCATCGATTATTTCGTTTCAGTGAACCCTAAGCCCCGGAACCGAACCCCAAGTCCCCGATCCCCGGATGTCCGCAATTCCGTAATGGAAATTGTGTTTAGAAACGGTTTTGGCATTCTTTCTAAACACTACTTCATATATCCCACAAGGGTGCGGATTTCAATTAACTTTTACTAATAGAAGTAATTTTTAAAGATACCTACGTAGTTTAGAGCAATATAGTAGTTTTAGCTGGTTTACTACAAGCTGGTTCTAGCAAGCTATTAGATACTTTAATCAATAGAATAATGGGGAGGTACCTGTGATGTCGAATGTTTTTTTTTATATTTAGAAGTAGCCAACGTGCCCGCAGCGGACTGCGGTGATCCGCAGCCGGAGCTGCCGCCCAAGGACATCTGTATTCAACCTCAAATAAAGTTAGAATTCTAATTGAGGTCAGCCGCTGTTGCGTTGCTACCCCCGAGCACTAAAGTAGAATCCCTTGATACGATAACGTACAGTACGAACATCAGCGCTAAATTGCTGCTAGTTGGCCCACATAATAGAATAAAAGTCTTACATGTTTTAATAAAACGATAAATTGACGATTAAAATAAGTTATATAATCTTTTAAACTAGTGTCATTGAATCAGGGAGCCGAGGTTCGAACCCACTCTGCAACTTAGTCACAGAAATTAATTATCGCTCACTTTAACAGTTTAGAACATATTGTACAGAATTATTATACATTACTTCAAAACAAAGAACATCAGCAGCCGGCTTTTCGAATCGACAAGAAACGCCGAAATGAAGGTAATGTGGGGTTTGATGAGATTTCCCGAGCTCGGTCAAAGGAAGGAAAAAGAAGCCACAAAGAGTGTCGATAAACAAACAAACTATTTTAGGCCTCGCACAACCCACCATCGACACCGTTTAGGTAAGTTTACAACTCCATAACTTGTACTTCAAGAGTGTTCAAAACAAATGCTGCAGTTGATATTTATTATCCACGTTTACAGGTTATGGCTAGTAAATCAGTGTCTACATTTTACATAAAGTATAATATCACGTAATTTGATCATACAGACATCTGGGAGCATCTTAATATACGAATAAAGATTTTATGATAGAAATTTGTTCTGTAAAGCAATTTTATGATACTCGCTTTTAAACTCTCCAAACAAAAAGATACAAAATAAATCTCCACATATATGAAACGGTAATTTAGTTGAACTTTTTTTGTCAAGACATGAAACCTTCTTAACAATTAATTCAATTATAAGTGATATATAATTTTTGTCCGACATGTGTATATGTACTTAAATAGGTATTTTTCTCATGAAGTTGTGTAATAATGACTCCCCAGCTATATTTACTTTAACACGATAACGAAACGATTTCGCTTTGATCAGTTCCCGGCTTGCCCTCCCGGTCATTGAAGGAAGAGATAAAGGGTGTTCTGAGAAAACACGAGGCCTTTGTAAAGGTAATCCGAGATTAGGGCTGTGGATCCCGCGTTATTGCGGGGCCGTTTTGTTCAGGTAATTTCGACTTCTGCCAAAGTGAGGTGTTTGCTGACGCTGTATGGAATACCAATTTTGATCCAAATGTTATGAGGAGTTGATATTTGTTTTGCTGTATTGATGTTTCCGGTCGGTTTCTTGGGTCTGTGGATTTCAGCTTCCTAGCTATTTTTGAATTTTGAACAATTTTCAACTTTATACTGAAGAAAGCGGATTCATTACCTAAACGAAATTTTGTATATATTTTTTTCAAGAAAATAATGCGTAGCTTTCGCTACGCCGAAACAATTAATATTACTCTAAAAACTAAACAAAACTAAAACACATTGCCACAACTACGCACATTTGCCTCCTACCGTGTTTAATGAGATATGTCGTTAACATTAGTTTAAATACTTTTTATTTTTTAATATAGTCTGCGATCTCTTATTGTCTTACGATATGGACTAAATTCGCGTGGCATGTTGCGGACATGTCAGAGAACACTGTTCGTAAAATAATTTTACATGTTAACGGACGTGATGATTAAGTGACACCTTGATCTTGAAATAAGATGGTATTTTCGTCGCCAAAGATATTGAGGCAAGTTCTGGGTTTTCTTGTGAATTTTAGATAAAAGATAGCTGGTGCTCTTGATATAGGTACGTATATACATATGTGCGTGTGTATGTATGCGTAAAATGGGTTTATGTCAGAGTAAAGCGCAAGATACTGAATTTATATACAATGCCTAGCGGTTATACTCATACTCGTATAATAAGACCATTACATAAGTATAATCGGTAAGTATATATTGTAAATCGGTATCATCACGTCGCAAGTTCTAATCGTAATATGTAACCCTCACCGCATCTGGCTCTCAGCTCCCCTTTCATAATTTGATATCAATGCCTAAGCATTGTAATGATGCCAATAACATTTCAAATTATACACGATAATCTACTTAATAACTAAACAAGATTGAAAATTACGCGATAGAGTTTGACTTTGTATTGAAATAAAGTCAAACTTTTCACTTACAACGTTTTCAGAAAATCGAAACATTTTTAGGTCGAGCTTCAAGCTCATAATCCACAGGAAGATTAGCGGCATATTTGTGTAAAATTACGTGTAATTTGGGGATTGTATGTGTGTGTAACATCTTGCCGGCTGCACATATTACAGAGTCGCACGAAAGCCTCCAACAGGCATTGTGTAGTGCTCCCCGATGGCGGGTAATGTCGTGCGAGCCGGGAGATGCGGCGCCATGACGCCTAAACGCCATACTGTGTACTTAAGTACCATTATACTACTATATTATTATGGCTATTTAGTGAATTTGGCTCGTCGTGTGCACTTCCCGGAGATCCAGGTTCCCATCAAAGCTATGCAAGTTTATTTATTTTAAGTTATGAGCGAATATATTCCTTTAATCGTCACTTGTTTTACCCGTTAAGAAAGCTATTTTCTTTTAAAAAGAGCTCCTTCTTTGGTGCGTTACAGCAACGTATTAATGATGTAGCGTTTTCACGCCAAAAAACCAAAAAAAATATAAAGTCAAACAAAACGTTGACATCTCGTACAAAACTTAATTTACTCATTTTGGAGGATGTGCCTCGGGCTACGATTGAGCATCACTTAATTACACGTATTATTTTAACACTTAAATTATGTAAAAATGTAACACATTATGTTTAACAACAGTCATTTGTATTCAGAGTAATATTTTAAGTAAAGTTTTTCCCCGCCGTGTGTTCCGTTACATGCTGGCAGCTCGCCAGCCGGTCTGTAACACTCAACCTGTCTCCTTCGTCATCCACCGACCAGCCACCGATCAGCTGGCTAGACCCCTTCCAAGTGCCATTACAACTGGCATTGTAAACCATTATTATAAAGTAATACACATTTAAATGAAATACGTGATCAAACAGAAATCAAAATTAAAAGTCAGTAATATCTTTGTTATAATTAGATGATTTATTACACTTTAGTAGAGACACATACAAAGAATATGAAATAAATAATTAAGAGTTTAACGTATAATAACATTTTATTTTCAATATTAACTGCAATATCTACATGCAGACTTATAACCGTATTAACACAGCAATTAAAATATATCATAGATTTCATGATATTCAATGATGCGTAGCTATGAATATCTTCATACGTTAAGGGAGCCTAGTGGTTGGACTACCAACTAGGAGGTTTGAAGGTTCAAAATCCGGGGTCGAATCCCATGCTTCTGTTTTTTCGAAGTTGTATGCATATTGCAAATTAATTATCACTTACTAAGACTCGTGAACAAAAACATTCCGAGTAGATAACCTGCAAGCATTTAGTTCTTAAAAAAGCGTTTTCAAGGGAATGTGAAATCTTCTAATTGTGCAGCGCAGTGTTGGATTATAGCCGTACACAGCAGTGGAACAATAAGGGACTGGACGACAATAACGCCTACAAATGCTTGTTACTATGAAGCCCTAAGCACTTCATGATGCCTTATCCTACCATTTGCTTTTGACGTAAACAAATCTTCTAGAGGATTAATTTATGATGGTATACGGGTAACTTGTTCAATTCTTTAATCTTGTTTATATTAATTTGAGCTAATTTGGAAGAGAGATGTCACATTGGACACGTCGGATTAATCAACGGCTTCCGCTTACGAAAATAACGCGCTTTTCCTGTCGCTTCCCGCTTGATCGACGCCAGGGTACATACACAATCCGACTTTCAAAGATTGTCTCGTTAACCTGTTACCGTTCCACTGCTGGGCAGTTTCCTGACACAATGAAAGGTGGTTTAAGCTAGTCGCCGTACTAACCAAATGCGAATTAGTAGATTTCACATACATCAAAGAACTTCCAAACCAGTGGCATGCAGTTCACTCGATGGTACGTGGTAACTGGTATCGTCTCGTGGTAATTGTACCTAAGGTCTAAGATGGTTGCCTCATATGCAATTGAGCCCGTGTCCCCACCGAAACGTAGAACTGCTTCACGCTAGAAATAGGTTTGCCCGTGGTACCTGCTCGGTACCATACTGCCTCTACCACCTATCCTAGATTTTCTCGTAGTATTTTCTTTTACCGTTAAGTGATAATATGTACATAATTCTGAAAAAACAAAGACACGTGCTTGGGATTGAAACCTGGACGCCGCCGAATGGAAGACCGAATTTGGAACCATTAGGCCACCACTGCACGTGAGTTGTATTAATGTATGACGTTTCCGGCACAAGCTGTAGCGGCTGTACTTCTCGTCATGATTTATCTGAAATACGTTGTTAAAACCATTTGAATACTATTACAATATTTATTCTGAAGTTTTTATACGAATGGAATAAATTTGCATTTCAAAACAGCTACTTTTAATTGTCTGTCCGTAATTTGCATACAAACAAACGCAAAACATTTAGTAAGACACATGTCACGAGTTGCGCCCACTAACAAATTAATGTGGAGTCGACATATTTATGCAAATCGAGTATAGGTTGGGTTTAATGGATATCTGAATCTAATATCTTGCTCCCCGCGGCCATTATCAGAATTCCTCAAGTTAGTTTACAACTGGGGCCGTGTACCTAATGGGCATCCCTTAGCTACATGGCAGTCGGCTCCACGCTCCTTTAACTTTGAACCTAAATAACACTCATTAAAGTTTAAAATGCTATGTTGCGTACAGACTCTAATAAGTAACCAATTTCAGCAAAGCTCCGCGGATACGTTTGATGTGGAACTTTAAGGCTTTGTTAATCAGTTTAAAAATGGTATTTTTTCATTCCTACTCCTTTATCGTATCTAATGATAAGAATGTAAAGGCAAAGCAAAACATAGAACAGCGACACAGATGTAGCCTTATAACTAAAGCTAACTCTTCCTGTATTTATATCAGGCATTTTGTGTCTGGAGCGCGGCTACTTTCAATTTAGAACAAAAAATCATCAATTTATTAACAACTATGACAATAAGGGTAAGACAACAAATTATTCTAGATAATAAATATTACTCATATTTTAACTTATTACTTAGAAAAATCAGCAAGCTTGACCCACCAGAAATACGATTATTATTTTACCGCTGCACCGTCAAACATTACGCTCCCACTGCTGGGCACGGTTCTCCTCATTAAAGATTCATTCAATCTCCATATTGAGAGAGATTAAGACCAAGTGCTGTAGGCGTGACTCACTCATGAAAACGTTTTTAAAGTACTCCCAGGCGTGCAGGATTTCTTCATCTTTTAGACAATATTAATTATTTAATACGCATATAATTTTTAAATATAAATTTGTTATTTTTTACAACAAACTTTCAGTAACGTCATTCCTTGTTATTTCAAACATATGTAATGGAGCTGCATACAAAATAATTGGTTCACCATCTTGAGCCGTCCGCCATATTGACTGTAGGATGAGGTCACTAAGCTAATCATGCGTTGTCATTCAAACCAAACGTTTATGCAAAATTTAAGCTTAATTGTTAGGGCTTAACTGCTTTTAAATCCGGTTGCAAAATCACATCGCAAGTTGTATAAGAACTTGCAAAAATCAGAAATCGTACCAGTGCAGTTTAAAATGTTGCTTTTAGTGAGATTGTGAGACTGCAGATAAGACTACATTTTGTTATGTAACGGGTACTCACGATACGATGTTTTGATTTCTTAATTGCCGATATTTCTTCCCAGTTTCATGGATCGTGATCACGGCGGAGCAAAACAAATCAAAATAAAGAAATCAAAACATCGTATCGTGAGTACCCGTTACATAACAAAATGTATCAATGCCACGACAATATAAGTCTAAAATCATATATTGCAGAGAAAAGTATCTTGAAAACCATTGCGCTAAAAATTGACACGCAATATGTCTTTAATGTAATTACATTTCGCCGTGACCTCAGATACATCGCGGGCGTATATTACAATGGCTATTAGACCTCAAGATGCGCACGTAAAATCATTAACGCTCTCCTGAGATATGGTTCGAAGTTGGTCCGGACTCCAGTGAATACAGTTGCCTAATGTAGCGAGCGGATTAACATTACAACTTGAATGTAGAACATCTTGTGCAGATTGCTTCCAGGGCCGCTAAAATGCTGCTAACTAGCTGCTGGATAGCGTACAGATGCAATTATACATATATTTTGATAATACATAATAATAATACATTATACATCACCGACATAAATATTACATAACGAAATATAAACTAGGTATTCACATACAGTTGTTAATGAAAGTGTGTAGCATAATTGTTGTTGCATTAACAGTTAGACACAAACTGAAATTTCATTACATCTCGTAATTTCCGTAATATTGTCATCGTTTTCCTCGTAGCAAATCTTACAAACTTTTATTATCTTTTCCGCAGTAGGCAAAGAAAGTAACAATTTAATTGACACTAATCTGTTCCGAAACAAAAGTAAAACAGGAAACGGAAGCGTAATACTGTTTCCAATCAAGTCGGCATTACGTGGATCGGAGCAAACGGCCCGGAGCGGCAGAGTAGCGGCTTTATCCGAGTTTAATCAGAGGATCGGCTTTCGGCAGTGAATTGAATTATCGTCGGAGTGATATACGGCCAATAGTCGTAACGTGTCCGTCCCGCCCCCGGGTCGGCGGCGGCGATATTTTAGCGCTCCTCTAATTCAGCCATCCATTGTGAGAACAGTTGCTGACTTCTCTTTGTTTGATTGCCCATTTCGTGATATTAATGATACGGCGCGGGATCAATTATTCAAACGTGCGATGATATCACCGTCGCTAATCTGTGACAAATATGTGATTCTCTTTGTACTGGATGCTCAGCTTTCTACTTCACTGCAAGCGGCTCGTGAAATGTTGCTGATGAACTGATGGTACAATATGTTTCTTCTACGTGTCTAACGTATGCGTATAAATTGACAAAATCTTCCTCATTTCGCTTAAATAAAAATAACTCCTCACAATACACAACCGACCTAATAGTAAGTTTTATTTTGGTTCATTGTTCTATATGAACAATTATTCAAAAGGTAAAAATAAATGTGGAAGTAGTCGCATAACGAGATAGTCAAACTTGTCATAGGTAGCCAGTTAAGATTTCTAACACCGTAGGAATTTTCAAGGATCTGAGGATGTTAGCAAATAGCACAAGAGCAGCAGATAGTATTCAATATTCGTAGCAGTGAAATTGTTACCATCGATATACAAACAAGTAACATAGTAGTGGACAGCATCTCCCAGCGGCGACACCGGATAGGTAGATAGCGAGAGATATAAACGGCGGCTGAAATGAGCGATGTGCAGTCCGCCGGCCCAATTTCCGGCCGCATCCATCTCCCCTCCCCCCTCTCCCTGCAGCCTCTCGCCGTGCCGTCTCCCCCCCCCCCGCCCCGCACGTCACAACGCCGCCCAGCAACTGAAATGACACGAAAAATGTTCAATTACTACAAGGATTTTATTAAGGTTAACAGCTGTGTTGATCGCTGCTTCGAACAGTGTGGTAAGGAACTGTTGCTGTCAAGGCACTCACTTTGACATTGTTAGAACCCTTTGCCCGACTTTAAAGGTTGTCAGACAGCCCATCACCACACTTGTTTCTTCCTAATAACGGCAGTGTTAAGCGCTGTTGTGTAATGGTTTGAAGGTTTGAAGAATGTGGTAAGAGCGACACACTTATATGTACGTATAAGGCATTTCAATTCAGTCCCCAGACGTGGCAGCATCTGTTGTGGACTGATGGTAGGACTTCAACCCTATTTATTACAGATGTCTATGGACGCCACTGATCATTCATCTTCATGTGCTCTGCACGCTCGTTTACTGTTCAATACCGTTACTTTAATAAATGAAATATATAATATTAGAGTCCATGAGATTTGGAACGACCTAGCACCGTGCTCTGCTGTTCCGGTGCAGATACTTAGGAGTACTTAACCGTTAGCTCACTTCATTTTATGTGGCCGCTCGTATCTCCTACTGTTAACTAAAAAGCAAAAATGACAATGGTGCCGTAATTATACAATGTAAAAAAATATTACTGCAGTGTGTTCAGGCATGAAGAAGACTTTCACGCTGTCAATTTATAGTTGACGTACAAACCATCTATTTATTATGTACACAGGGAAGTTAATGTACGCAGACAGGACAATGCCTTCCTAGTTCTGCTACTGAAACGTATTTTTTGTCACTTCTTATTAGATTGTACCAACTTTTCAAAAAAAGAATATACGTTTGCCTTGTGTCTTGTTCATTGATATTTCAATCGAAATCACATTTTTGTATTTTTAGTTATATACGCCTATTTAAATATTCCTGCTCATGTCCGTGTGATGCCCTCGTGTGCATCGCCGGTTAGATAACGAGGTGCAATTGAATTGTGACGGGCGTCCGTCGCGACGCCGAGGGGACGGCGGCGGCGTGACGTCGTGACGTCGTGACGACTCGTTGTTAACCGGAACACGCATTTCGTACGTATCCGATGAGTCTGATGATGAGTGTTTTCATTCGCAAAATAGTATCATACCCTATATGTAGACACCTGCGTCGCTGGATGATAAATGCTCTTCATCGCTAATTCTAAAATTATACAATTTACTCAAAAATGTAATGGTATACGAATAACTTCAATCTTACTTTTAATATTACATGTTAAAATATTATTGAATAACGTGCCAAGGTCTATACTCGTACATATGCCGACTATTTGAAAAAGTACTTAACATTATATTTGTTATCTTTACATTTAGCGTTTTCCATTATACACTTACGCCTCAGAGAGAGCAATCATTACTAATGCACAAGACGAAAGCTTTGCAAAGTTTGCGATAAATATTATATGAAAACCGCATTTTGTTGTGAGACGGTTACTTGGGAACATACCCAAGCGAAGTTATTGGGAGAGCGCGCCGCCACTAAGCCGTACACTAAACGGCTAATAGATATTAACGCGTGAGTAATTTACATAACGACGCGAGAAGCTCCTTAATTAATAATCATTACGGGGAAAATGAGGCAAAAAGCGGCACCAACATCCGCTCCCTGCGCGCGGAAGACTTCATCAAAGAGATTTACCGAGGAGATCTGAAGACGCTCGCTATTTGCATTTTTACGTACATTTGAGCGCTTTCCCTAAGTAACAATCGGGAGAGTTCTTACAAAAACGATCCACGGGATATGGCGGGGAAAAATAAAAATAAAAATGGCGGATGGCTCGAGCATTAAGTGTAATTGTTTTGTAAATGCGTGGAGCATCATTACCGCCGCGCGATTAAGTCGAGAACGCCGGCCGAGCGGCCGCGACGCCGGCTTTGTAATGTTTTCGCTACTTAACTATACAAAAATACATAATACGATATACCGTGCTTAGTATTCCGGGGCATACTCCGGAAGCTGGAAAACCCTTCATAATCATCATAACCTGCGTGTGACTACGCTTACGCCAAGCTTACTTTGGCTTTGTAACTGTAAAATTACTTTTTTCTGGTTCGAAAAATGTGTTAAAGCATAGATATGAAAAGAAGTCGGTTAATAAGATGCTACAATAATAATCCTTGATCCTGAGCATCGGTGATCGATAGCAAATGGGATTTCTAACCAATTTTAGTATAAAGCTAGTATAGAGCAGCAGCGACCACTAAATTTCAGGGACGCCGTATGGCGCTCGAGTGATTCTTTCACTCCTGCAAAATCGATGGGTCCGTCAGTTGAGCTTGTTCAGTTGGTCAATGAGGAATCATAACATTGACGTAATTTTTTGTGTAGACTTAAACATATCTTCTGGTACATTACCTCGGCGGAAGTTCCGGCGCTGTGGCAAGTGTCGTTAGCAGATAAAGGAGCGGAACCCGCGCTACTATCCTCTCCCAGGAAACATACAAGTTATTTATTTGCCGAAAAGCCGGCGGAGCGCGGGAAATATGGCAGGAATTATGTAGCGCGGCCACCAGAGAAATGTTTACTAACACTTTGTTTTATTCTGGCCTTTGTTTTAATTCGCTTGTAATAACCTTCCTCTTCCATAACGGAGCATGTTAGGAAAGTAAATCGCCAGTTGGTGGAATTTATATGCAGTTTCCGCTCTTTTAGGACTACAATTTAATACCATATTTCCTTTGAAAATGGTACCTATTTTCGCATATTCAAAATATTATAAATTCTTATTAGACAGATGTTACAAAGTGTTTCTTTTGTCAAGATCATAAAATCCGTATAAGTTTCGAGTTAATTTTGATATATTCATAATAAAATTTGTTAATGCTAACGTATTTAAAAAAAAAACACATAGGTAATATTAATTACAATCTTCATTTTGTTCAATTCTATTTTGGATTAGTGACATGTTGGTTATTAATTTTAACTGACCAAACATAACCAATTTCCGGCTGCCCAGCACCGAGCGGCCGGCGCTGCGGCAAAAACTGCAACTACAGCAAAAAATCCGCCACACAACCGCCCTGTCCGACTGTCACGCCGTCAACGACGCCGCCACAGTAACTGCCTATTCACACGTAACCACAACCACACCACACGGGACCGCTAATATGTCAGCAACTAGCGGTTGCGTCGGTGTTGCGTTAATACATGTAGGCGGGTGTTGCTCTGTGCTACGTATTTTTCCATATAGTATATACGGTCTTTAAAGCAAGCAGGCGACAGCCCGTAGACACTGCTTTAATGTAATTGAAACGAGGTGAATAATGTCTGCAAAGTTAATTTGGATGGCAAGATGTGGTCCATATGAACAAAACTGTGCATATTTATACAAACTAACACGCAGTTGCGCAGCGTGGTGTGATTGTGGTTACACGTGAACGAGCACTTATGTTGGCCGACGAAACTAATTACTAATTACATCAGATGTCAATTATGAATGTTTTTTACATGTGACTTATTGCGATTGATAAATGACGGAATTGTGGTCAGTGTCACACTTGATTGTTTAACTCTCGTTACATTCTTTTACTCCTAATATTTTGGCTCTTACTATTATACATTAGTAACTTATTTGTATTCAAAAGTTCAGTTCAGTTTTCTAAGTTTATTTAAGCTACAAAATTAATTATTACAATAAAAAGGAGTTCTTGTTGCCAAAGGTATTATTATCCGTTTCCAGGCCTCACTAGGTTCCGCTAGCCGCTGGTAAATAGATACTTAGCAAAAATAGGACAACACCCTGTGCAGATAAATTTCATGTCGGCCTGGTCTTAATTCCCTGTTTGAGTTACCGGGACTCCGGGACGGTCCCGACCGCCCTTGGAAAGGGATGATTCTTCAGTTTACTCGCTACTTATTGGGAATATGCGTAGTTAGTTTACTTACCACTTGTGTATTCACGGACGTAAATTCGCTGCTTAGAACATCTTTTGTTTTACTTTCTTACTTAGTTGAACTGAGGATGAGTGAATAAAATATTTACTTACCCTTTTGTAAATACAAAGACCTTGGAGTTTAAATGTTACATTATGACAAATGTCTAGTATCTATTATCTGAAAATATACTTTTCATATAATTAAAGTAAGAAACGAGCGTGCAGACAACCCAATGGTAAGTGGTCACTGCCGCCCATGAACTTCTGTAATACCTAGAAGAACGATTCTCTCATGAACAAAGCACAAATACGCACAAATGTTTCACGCTAGAGATGCTCATAGGTGTGCCTCACTTGCCCGGTTCCATTATACTGTTCTGCTACCTTTTAATATTAAATCATTATGACAAATATGTAGTAGTGTCTAAGAACAAAGCCTGTATCACACAAGCTATTACTGATGTTTCATTTACCAGGATTTCGTAAAGTTTAGAAGAAACATCCTTAATAACTGACTGTCATAAACAGTTAGAATCCCCTTAAAATTGAGATTGATCAAAGCCTCTAAAAATTTTCATCAATACATTGACACTCTAGCAACACATTGTACGATGTAAATAACTGGTCACATATTAAAAACCCGTTCACGTTATGAAAGGGTTCTATTATTTCGATTAAGCGCACTCCCAAAAGCTTCGTTCGCAACCAATTTCCGTTAAAAACAGAAAAAGCACCCCCCATCCCGCGCCGCAGTGATCCGGCTCACAACCCCCGCTCATTGTTTGACATTCCCGATAAATATCATTCTTTTCGGGGAATAGCGGGACGGGATGCTATGCCAACTTTTATTTTCATACCTCAAGAAGGGAGAAATTCGCGACGTTAACATTTTTGGGAACAGCGAAGGGAAAAGATCGTGTTTTTCCGCATCTCTATATACCGGTGACAAGACAGTTACGAAGGTATATTCTTAAGTTGACTTTCCACCGGAGATGTGCGAGATAGCTAAGCTAAAGATGTGTGTCAAACCCACCAATAGGATAGCTGGATACTTCATTTTCACTGAATTTTTTGCAAATATTCGTATTGACATAGCTTGCACCCCCATATTGGCACCCCCTGCTGGTGGTTTAAATGTCGAATGGCAAGCGCAGATCGTGAAATGGATCCTCCATTACACGACCCGCGCTTGCCATTGCCCAAACCCCAGGCATGATTTTTCAAAGTTACGAGTATATTATTAATATATTAGCCTATTAGAAATTAATTATCACTTGCATCAACGGTAAAATAAAACATCTCGAGAAAACGTACAAAACAGAGATTACTCCATGTTGTTCATAGTTATTTAAAGTTTACAACGTGATATTACGAAAGGTCTGTGTGTTATGAACGCGATATTTAGATATGTGAACCATTCAAGTCAAATTCAATTTGTTATTGCTTACGCATAATATTATAATTGCAAAATTACAAGTGGAGTGTTCGTGCGAGCGTGCACGCTGCTCGGGCACAGCAACATTATAGCTACCTATTAACATATAATTTTTTTGGTAACTAAGAACAATATATAAGTCTCGCTAAAACTCGAGAATGTCTGGACCGGTTTGTCTAATTTTGTGTTCTGAATTATTTGTGGAAGTCCAGGCAAGGTTTAAAAGGTAAGCAAATGGTAAATATGCTAGGAATTCAGTAAAAACAATAAATTTGTTTTCCCATACAAACAGTTCCTACATCTTTCAAATTGAGCTTTGAGATATTATTTAATTCTTAGGCGATACGAAGTTTGCCAGGCCGGCAAGTCACATATATTAAATTAATAATAATATTTAAACCTTACCGACTGATTCGATCGATCGGACGAACGGTTCTACTTCATATAGAACTTTTTTATATGATGGCAGTGAAACAGGAGCCACTTACCATGGCCACTGCCACTCATGGACATTTGCAATCAAAAACAGTTAACATTTGAGTTCTAGTTAAGGTCGACCACCGACGCGAGGGTGTACCTAAAGACTAAATTAAACACCTCGGATAAGCATGTTTTACCACACTCTTCAAACCAGAATACTGAAACGCCTAACAATGTTGTTAATAAGCGGAAATACAAAGTGTTCTACCACATTTAAACTCTTCTTCTGTTTAGAACTGATCATGTGATGTCCAATGGTGACAGCTGGCATGAAGAAATCACACAAGGCTTTAGATATAAACAGCGGCTTCAGCTGATAAACGCGGACAGCGGCTCTTTCGTAAGGGCGTCTAACTTCGGTAACATTCTTAATAATTGCTAACTTCATTTTTCTCCACCAAACATTTTTTTGTACGAGGCACTTATTAAATTAATTACAGTATATTTGGTAATAAGCACGTACTCCGTTATTGTGAATACAATTTCCATTTAAATTAGCCTCCGCCGTTGTCGAGCCTTCCGGTTCATTTCATAATGAACTGTTCTTTTGACTGACGCTGCACATGATATAATTCCAGTAATCACAAAAACCATTGTCCCGTCTCGTCATTCTAGTGGAGTCTATTGGAGCCGGTTACCATGACCTCTATGACCATACCATAAAGTAGCATTTCGTTCGCTATTTTTCTGCACGGTTAAAAAAACATCCAATTACTAGTGAGAGATTTCCGCTGATTTTCAGTTCATTGGCTTCCATCCTTTGCTTCACCACATGTCACTTCAACTCGTGGACAGACCGACATTCGTTTATTGTAGTTGGAGTAACTCACTTTTAAAATATACCTTATTACGAGCCAGTAAGGGCCATGTTGTAACGATGCTACTTTCGCAACCGCAATAAAATTTGCAGCACGCTTTAAAACATTAGATCCGTCGCGCTGGTGCAGCTTCCCTTACAAATTGAACTGTAATCCCGGGTGATATGGTGTACTTTCTTTTGTCTATACACAGTTGGATGGGTCATAAAAGGCTCTGTATTCTCAATTTTCTAAAGCAGAACGTGTTCGCGATTTCGACTGTACTGCTTTTAGTTTGAGTGTATATTTGCTTGAGAGCGCAAATAGCCCCGGGCACGTTAGTAATATTGTTTTTTGCGTCGGTAATACTATGTTGCAAATAACACTGCGGCCGCTCCGCTAACATTGAAAATATCGCTGAAAGAGATTTTATATCGCTTAGTGGTTCCTTACTATTTAAATGTTATAGGTATTGTAGTTTACTTATTGAATTTAATATCCTAAGTTCATTTAATTACCTCTGTACCTTGATTAATTGATAAAATTATTTAACGGGATTTACTTTACATTAAGCTTATGTATGATAATATATTAATTAAGCCGACGAATTAGTGGAAATTTTCATTTATCGGGGTCTGGCACTCTTCACCTGTTGTTAGCGTACTTTTTATATTGCATAGTAGCCAAAGAGCATGTAGTCAACCTGCCATCAGCCAATTTACGTCTGTAATAGACCTCAGATAAGATAGAATCCTACCTGAAGTGGAAACATGCGTGGTTACCCCTGCAAACTAAGTTGAAACGATATGATATAAAAATGAAGAAGCTCGTAAAAATGAGTAATATTCCCTTCGAAGATGGTGCTTTTGTGTAGAGGCATAGTTGAGGTGCGCGCAGCGGTGCAAGGGCTCGGCCCACGACGTAATTACGCTAGCAGGAAGCCTTTTGAGGAACCACCAGAAACATTCCAAACACATCTAACATGTTAAAGCCATATTTATTGTCAATTGGGGGTAAAAACTTTTTGCTAAAAAATGCAACTGTTAAATTAATGTAAATGAATAGAACTATTCGGAAAAAACGCCTAAGGGGTTTTAATTAACACCTTTACATTTTTTGAGTTAATGCTCACTTATGGACTTGTCCAGTCTAAATCCGTTTTATTCTGAGGAAAGGCCTGTCCTGGCCTTTAATCTTCTATTTATCAATAAAAAAATACATACATTATGCCAAATTATCTTAATTCGCTCTCCCCACGGATCTCTAAAACCAGCTCGTTATGATCTAATGAGCTGTGATGCGCTATTCATGCGACTGTACAATGACGTGCGGCAGTGTGCCGTGTGTGTATGTGTACACGAGTGCGCCTGTGTGCGAGCTTGTTAGTTGTTGCTACGCGGCCCGAATGTCGCATACAGCTAATATACGGTCGGACAACCAAGGTCGATTTGGTCGGGTTAAGCAGACACCGCATTAAATCTTTCATTCCTCAGTTCTAAACTCCTGGTAATTAATTATACATTAATTATTATATTATACATGGTCTTGGATTATGTATAGCATCGTGCAGTTTCTATATTTTTAATGGAATGATGATGATTTAAAATGTTCGACCTTCAAATAAACAACAAAAATAAACGCAGTCAAATAGTGGTACAGTAATCTTTATGTTTCGTCTGCGGCACTACCATCACCATCACTCCTATTCCCGTCCTTTATAGAGCAGACATCACCGTCCGTGCGGACACTACCGGACACGTGCAGACACACGGCGCTCCGTCCGGATGTTTGTCCAACTTTTTAATTTATCGTGTAAGTTATCGTCCACCGCTGTAAAACGTTGTGTCTGGTATATATTATTTTATTTTACAACTTCGATATCCGAACTATTTTAAAATTTCCTGCCTTTCAAAACTTTTTAAAACCCATATTTCAAACTCTACTTACAAGGTGCTCCAGTCATAGTGAAGTTGGCATTAAATATCGGGGGTTCCATTGTTATGGTAGTCGTCAACTCAATACTGTTCCACTGCTAGAATCTTCTCTCAGAGTGAGAGCCGTAGTCCACCGCGCGAACCAAGTGCAGTTTGTTAGACTTCGCACAAACTTGAGACCAGTTTTTTAAAGAATCGAGCGTGTAGGTGTCCGCACAACATTTTCCATCGCCATTTTAGTAAGTGATAATTAATGTCTAACACGCGCATATCTTTGCAAAATTAGTAATGCCTAGGATCTAAACCTAGAACCTTCCACATTGAGAAGCATTTTCCCAGAGCAAATATAAGGTCGATTTAGTGAACGTCCAATACGACTCAGTACCGCTTGCATTTATAGAAAAACTTATTGCGTTCGTAACCGGTATCCTTGTTACTACCTGTAATTCTCATTACAGTTTACGAGCACCAACACACCGTCATCGTCTCATTAAAACACATCATCTCATTAAAGCACACGGGGCTCATCTTCTTTAACTGCGTTACGTAAAATGTTTGCAAGTTTACTTAGCGGAGCAGGCAACTCCGGGCTAGTGGAGTGACGTGGAAGCTTAGATTTATTATGAAGTAGTTAGTAAGAACGGTTGTTCTAAGAACACCCATGCCATTATGCTAATTATTACTGTGAGAGAGCAACCTTCAATTGAGATTAACAATTCACGCATAGTTAGTGAATGAATCTTCCAGATGAGATACTTAGGGATTGTGAAAATGTACTAATAAGTTACAAGACAACTTACATCAATTGTAATGGTAAAATACAGATATTTATGGAGTAACGCGATACAGGCTGGCGACTGCCGCCCATGTGACTGACCACATACAAAATTAGAATTCTAACAGAGACCACACCCTTCAAACCAGAATGCAACAGCGTTTAACAATGCTGTTATTCGCCACAAAAGGGTGTGGAGCCGTCGGAGTCGAACCAACTTGGTTGGCTCTACCTTAGATAACCGTTTTCACTAATAACGAATGCTCTATTTTTTCTCTTCATTGTAATAAATATATATTAGCTGTTAGTAATGTTCTGATTTTTGCTGAGAGAGGATGTGAAGTGGGGCGGTGGGGGCTGAAGGCGAGCAGGGCGAGAAGGTGCGAGGGTGTCGGCGCATCCGTCAAATGAGCGATCATCTCCGATGCGACGTAACCAGCCCTGACGCACTGACAGCCACTGGGGATTGCTTTAGAGATATGCCCGCTGTTTAACAGTTCAGCCATCGTTTTATGTGTTTACTTTTAATGTTATAATTTCCATGCAACGTCAATAAAAGCTCATAACTTCATGACCGTTTGTAAGAGTATAGATTACGTAAATTGGAATTCATATAAAATAATTACAGATTCAGTTTTCTTTTTTCGTATAATATCGTATAATAAATATCACAGCGATTACCAGAACATCTTATCATATCATTTTCAAAACCACTTACACGACCCTTCAAACGTGAATGTACATTAAACATTCAACAGACAAGCCCCACGTTCACATTACGTACGATAACGTACCTACATCACTAATATATCACAGAGAACACACAAACACACTAATGTAGTGTCGCCCTACAAAACATTTTTTATGAAATAGACGTCGCATTTAATTATGCAGTCCTCCTGTTGACATGTACCTAATCGAAAAGGATTACATTCTATCTGAAGTCGACCTACTTGGTCGACTTGTGGCTAAGAACTGAACCTAACAACAAACTTTTATAGTCTACCGAGTGTGTCTTTATGAAGAAGATGGAAATTTTGTGGATAGAGACCGATAAATCCACCGTCACGCGTATTTCTACCTACTAACAACAGCGTTAAGCGCTGCTGGGTTCTGGTTTGAATAGATTGGTGAAGAAAACATACTTAACCCGGGCATTACAATTGAGTCCCCAAGAGTAGCAACGCATCTGTGGTTGACTTCAGGTAGGACTCTATTCTTATCCTAGGTTAATTACAGATGTAATTTGACTTCAGAGGCCACTTACAAACAGATGGGCTGTATACTCGTTTACTACTTCTACACAATAAAATAATGCCACACCTTTGAAATTAGAACACACTTACTTTTGAAAAGACTATTAGAAGCCAATAAACTGTGCGATAATGTGGCCGCCGCGGTCAGGGGGCTAAGGCTGACAACTTAATATATCTAGTAAACAATTCAGAATACCGAGCTGCATAAATTGTAGGTACTAGATAGGTACTAAAACAGGCTCTAATATTAGTGAGCCTTTCGCATTGCACACAATATTAATGCAATTTTAATTTTCCTTCAAAGTTGTTCTAGAAGTATAATTTTCAAACAATATATTTACGACAATTACAATCTTAATTATAAAGTTTTTTTGTGGCGATCAGCGGCCCACAGCTCATAGTGTCATACTCTCAGGGTGTTGTATCACGTAATGTAGACCAGTCATATAGTCGTGATGTTCCTCCTGCAATGTTTGTGATCCTCCTCCTGTGACCTGCGATTCTCCTGTTTAAAGGTGGCTTTGAATCAGTACCAAACACACAGATAATATATATATGAATGCATGTTATTGTTGTTGTGTGTGTGTATATATATATATCTATGCATATGCATTCTACTATGCATATATTATACTATGCATTCTACTTACAGACATGATAACAATACAGACTAGTATGTTAGCAGGATACAATAAGGAAAGAAAGAAAAAATAAGTAGAGCACTTGATTGTTCGATCGATTTTACAATCACGAATGTAGAGCCACCCTAATAAGTGCACCTGACATGATTATAGGGGTAAATCTCGATTAGACGGACGGAGCTACAGGGGGACTACATAAAAATTTAAATTTAAAACCTTTGTTTGACAATTTAACATATCCTATGTTCTTATTACATTTTCATTTGATCAGTTTAAAATGGAAATACAAAACCTTTTAAAACGTGAAATAATAGAGCCATTTACGAATATAGACACCTAGCAAACAACCTAGTTAGACCCTGGACATAAGGAGATAAACAGTCACCTACCTGGTTCCGATTATACGGTTAAGACTGGGAAAGTCGTCTACGTCACTCTTCTTACAGTGTCCTCCACTCGACGAGCAGTAAAGCGCAAGATACATCGCCGTATTCGATGCGGTCGTCCGCCGTCTTGTTTGTAATGCGCGTGCAATAAGTATGCGAAGTCAACTTCTATTGAAAAATTACTAAAGAAATATTATTGGACTCTTCAAAATAGTATGTGCATTTTGTTTGCCAATTAATTTGTTATATTTTTCGTGTATCTAGATGAAAGTGTTGAAAAGAGTAGACGTAACATGACGTAATCCGACGTGATCTGACGAGCCGTAACGAAACGTAGTGTACCATTACATATCCAATACTACCGCATCACATCACATACCTGATATAATATTTTTTCCGTCTGCTTTATGGTGTGGATGTTCCCTCCAGAAAATTATACATTAAAAAAAAAACAAAATTGCATCCGTCAGCATTTCAGCTTCAACTTTTCTCGTCGCTATCAATGTAAATCAGCCTAAGGATAAAGGATAAGCTTGTCGGCGTGACAATATGACAATGCGGGCGTCACGCGCGTCACGCGCGTCACGCTAAACACGTCATTACGCGAACAATGCGCCATTGTCGCCGTCATGCGCTTTGTTCCCCGCGACGCCGACGCAAAGCTGCAGTAGCTTTATGATGATTACCTTTGACAACGCCTGCAAGTAGTCGTTTCGTGGTTGGCTGCCCTTGTGTGCTGGGAACCTTGATATGAGAGATTGCTCTTTTTAACAGAAGTGTTGAGTGATCATGTTCAGCCCTGGTTATGCGTTACTTACAGTATGAAACGGTCATAGTGTCCAAGAGTGACATCGCATCCTGTCTACTTGTGACCGATATCAGTTCGTCTGTATATTCATTGTAACAGCCGGCCATGGACTGCAGAAGCTGCAATGAGTAAGTATTTAATGAATTTAGTGACGTTCTTTATCTTCCCCTATTTGGAATGGTTGTACTTCTGTTCCAAATCCCCAACATAACGAAAGCAACGTAAACAAAACTCTGATGGAGATAACTTCTTGACTGTAGGTAGTTAAAGATTACTATTTGTGTGCAAATGATAGTTACATATATTACCTATTATTTTTGAGAAGCAAATCTATATCGATACAAAGAAATAAAATAAGCGTTTTTTACTAAATGCATATGTACTCGTATGTATACATGATACACATATACCAAAATAACATTTTTTACAGTTTTTGTCTGACTGTCTTTCTGTCTGCTAGTTCTGGCTGATCTCTGGAACGGCTGGACCGATTTCAACGGAACTTTCAATGGCAGATAACTGGTGTAATAAGGAATAAATTAGGGTACTTTTATTTTAGAAAAGGTATTAGGGTTCCACGGGTTAAAGTTAAAACCTCCGACATATGCCCATCATGTTTTACACATTTTTTTAACGCGGGTGTAACGGCGGGGTGGAACTAGTTGTCTATATAATTATGTTAAAGAATGGGAATAAATCCGAAACACATTTCCACGCACCGCAGGGAGTGCAGGTAGTCACGTCCGAACAATCAGACCCACCCCTATAATTACGTCAGGTACACTTACAAGCCCACGAACGCTAGCATTCACTTTGGAAATCATTACTGTCTTTTAATCCATATCTAATATTCACATTTCAAATCAATTTTTATTTCAACAAATTTCCATTTACAGCATTGCTCACATTGAACTTTGTAAGAGACTAAAAGGGACGATTTTTTTTTAAATTAAAAAACAATCGATATCTCAAAAGCGGTGACCCTTTTACTAAGGTGATTTTATCTGAGAGGTCAACCCCTACGCTACGTACCCTCGAAGTTTGTCGTGGTACTTACGGTACACCTGTATACACGTATTCGATGTCACCAGCTCATCAATATTTTAACATTCCAGATTCTAGGTGATCCTCGAAGGCATACGAGCACAGCGCGCAATCGCCGGTCGCCACTCACCACTCACCACCCACCACTCGCCGCTGTCAACTAATTTCCGCGTCGGCTGGGCCTCCGACAAACGCCATAATTTTTTATTAACACCTTTCCGGCAACAGCGATTTATTTAATGTCTCCATTTCCCTTTGGACGGAATTATGGCCATTAAATTGTGTAAACACGACCGCTTACAATGATTTCGGCAAAATGAGTTTATATCCAATTTATGTTAACAGCCTCTAAGTATATATTACGGCGAGCGTCCCGTTTCCTTCCGTCAGTTTTCGGTGGCTGGCGTGCTATTACGGCGTTATATGACTTTCGCCATAAAAGTTTATGGGCCCTTGTTCCAGCGGTCGATAGTGCAGCGCCGCCGCCGCCGCCGCCCGCTAGCCGATAACCGTTAGTTTTTTAGTTGGCTCATAAAAGTACGGACGAAATGGAACGTTACAGAGAGAAAGTCATAAAGTAAAAGTTGAGTCGAGGATTACATGCCGCGTTACTGCACCGCGCGGCCTTATTGAGTGAGCCGTAAACCATAACAATATAGCTCACTGTATTTAACCTAACTGTCACTTATTACGCCTATAGTTATTAAAATCTCATAACTACTTTGTAAGGAAATGAAATGTTAATGTATACCACCGATATCTAGCAGATATTTCTCCTGGCAACAATCCAGAAAATACATGACTTGTACAGAGTGGTAAACACTAAAACTCTCCGTGAACATTTGCACTTATTGGTATGTAAAACTTATAATCATTATTAATTATTGCAACGGAAATTACAAAAACACATCGACATCTTGTAACCAAACCAGATCATAGTAGATCACGTATCACTTCCCATCAGATAGCGGTCAAACGCTAGCGTATCCGCTCGTAATAGAACAAATCGTTTTCAATTAACGGACCCTCGCTCGGTGCTAATCGGATCGCGTGATCGTTTGCCACTCGGCGATGCAAAGCGGTGCATGAAGCGTTCGCAGAACCGTGCGATACCGTAGCACGCGGCTTGCCCGCCGCTGAACGTGAGACCGCGGCAGACTGCGCGACGCCGCCACCGCCTCTGTGTGCCTACAATGAGTATGTTGATAACTCTTGAATAACGTGCTCTATTTCTAGCGCCGCCGTCATTTCATATGGTAAGTAAATTCTAAAGAATTCTGCAAATTAGTATGAATATTTAAAGAATGGAAATATAATCATGTACCTACATATTGCAATAATTGAAATACGTACAATATGTATGACAACCATAAAATACCGAGCAACATGATTAAAAATGAATGATGTCCATTTCAAGCGCAACAACAATAAATCAGCAAGCACGTTATTTAATTTTTGTGTTGTCAGCCTTCAATAGAGATTTCTGTGGGCAAGCGCCGCGATGACCACTTACCGTCAGGCACTCATCGCAACTACATTCCCAAGCATTTTCCTGAAACAAACGTTTCCTTATGCAATGCTGTAGAGAGGATAATTAGAATAGTGAAAGAAGTGGGTACTCAGCTGCAGACTTCTGTTACCCTAAGCTAAATATACGTGATAGCAGACGTACAGAGCATACATATAGTATTTTCATCTCCCCGTTACGACGTTGCCTTACGTACAATTTTGCCTAATTTTACTCAAGCAGATTTTATTCAAGAAGCTAACGATAAACTAACTGACCTACATTGTAATTAGTTTTAAATAAGTAGCTGTGATAGTTTGGTAATTAACATCACGGGAAGTTATTAAAGCACAAGCAAATAATTTGTTACACATAACTTAAATGTATTATATACTAAAGCCTTCCTTGAAAATATGTCTTCAAATAACGGAAACTCCATCCAAATCAGGTCAGTTTTTGAGAACAAACATACACACTTCACGGTCAATACAGAACCTCCTTTTTTAGAAGTCGTTTAATAAAAGAGGCTTAATTGTGTGCATTGTTCCGTATCAAATCTGATGTTAAAGCTATCTTGTTAATGAAGAGAATACCTCCTGAACTCAGGAGCGGCCGCGCCTACGTACGGGAAATTCTAATTAAGCCCGAGTGATATTTCTTGCTTGTTACCTTTTTTGGCTATCGAAACAATTTACCCGACAACCAAGCTGCGTAAATTTAGCGGATTTATTAGCTTTGACAACTTTATTTATACAGATTGCATCTTTATATCCACTTCATAACTTTTATATCTACCGCTGCTGCGTTGAGGCGCACGCGGGGTGTCCACTATGCCCGTTTTATACGATAGATGTAACAAACGAGCGTGCTCTCTGATGGTAAGTGGCTATTGCTAGCCATGGACATCTGTAATCAGCCCCAGGTAAGATTACAGTCCTACCTAGGGTCGGTCGCAGGTCGCTACTCTGCTGAAGACTAAATCGTGATGCCTCGAATAAGTACATATGTTTCTTATCACACCCTTCACACGAACCCCAGAACACGCCAGCACTCGACACAGTCGTCATTAGGCCAGAAAGGAGCCAGAGACGAACTATAAAGGGTTCTACCGTCGGTATTATGTATTAATCTATCCAATTTTTAGCTACCAAAGTTCGAAATTTGATGAATTTTTGAAGGCAAATATTCTAAAATTTTGAACCTTGGTATTAAAACAACTTGATAGATTAATTAAATATTAATGCGGGCGCTAACAAATACGCACTGGATTATTAATTTGTAGTAATGTCACACTGAAGTAGTAGCCGGCATACTTGAGTCTGAGATTTATTGGCAAAATGGAAGAGTGTATTTAAAATATATATATGTTTTTATCTTATTCAGCTAAAAACGCAACAGACAGTGTAATTAATGTTTCACGGGACGAAATAATAGGTAAGTCTACTATCTATAACATCCATGAGCATTATACTGCAAAACATTATCTATTTCGCAAACATCGTCCAGAAATTTATAAATTTGTAGGCTTCAAACAACATAATTCAATTGGAGTCGGTTTGGGAACGAACCGGGGACGATACGACGACAACTTGACAGTTATTATCGCTTATAGAGAAAACGAGATAGAGAGAATGAGAGAGCGTTCATTAATAGTATATTACTTCATTAACTGAATTCACATTATATATTACGACATTTGTGTATTTTTTATTTTTATTGAGCACATTTATATGTTTAGGGTGAAGCAATCTAAAGCTTTCCCTTTAAAGTCTATGCACTACATTTTTTATTAAATTCGATTCATCTTTTCCTAAATCAATTAGACAGACGAACTTTTGTAAAGCAGATTTTGTAACATATACACAATACTCTTGCCTTAAGAGTTGGAATTTTGTAATTCGTCAAGTTCCTAGTATTCTTAAATCAGTACTAGTACTAAGAACCAGTAAATCTAAGTAAAAATCCGAATAAAATTCATCTCATATAGTCAGAAATAAAAGATATACCTAAAGGAAAATATAATTGACAAGCAGAATAAAATAACCTATTAAATATTATAAAATAAATACATATTAAACATATAAACAGTATGAAAAGGAAAAAAGCCCAAAAATAATAATTTGTGAACTTAAAATTCGATGAAAAGTCGGAAATAAATATGTCTTTTGAAATATTTATGATTATTGATGACGCCAGCAGCTGTGTAGCCAACAGGACAACTACAGTGTTCGACGGTTGCCGTTCCCGCGTTTCCATATAAACTGAAACACGAGGCGTCTCGTTAGGGGAAAGTCATTTATTTTACACCTAAAGTATTTTTTTATTTGTAAATTGATTGTTAAATTGACGTGTAGTGAAACGGCGTAATGACTTTCATATTGTATCGTGTCGAGCCGCCCCGAGTATATCCTTTGTAATAATGACAATATGTTTAAGCATAATGGCACCAATTATACGCACGATTCGGTTCGCGAGGTAAGGAACGGCTCGCCTGAATTTCAATACGGCCCTTCTTCGACGCCATTAAAAATTCACGTCCTGAAAAGAAACCCTTTGCATCATATTACCGCTGTACGTCTTCTCGGCACACTCCAGCACACTTCTCAATTTTCGACTATGATACCTGAACCGTAAGAATAATTTTCAAGTATTCTTTTTAAACCTGACTTTTTTTAATTCAATAATTCGTCCGCGAAATATTGAGACGTGTCGGGTGGGAACAGGGTCGGTTATCGTGTGACGGCGTTTTAAACAATTTGTATTGTGAGCGAGGCCGGGTGAGGAAATGATAATACTTTATTTAGGTGGGCACCGTCTCGATGTTAATAAATTGCGCGGCCCCGGGCGACAAATTTGGCCGAGCGCTTCATAATCAAATATTTCCTACCTCCGCTCCTCTTCGCCACCTTGCGAATAATTTTCTATGTATACGCCTCGAATATTCGCCGGATTTTGCGAACTTTGCTGAAAAATTCATTTTCATCTTTTTATTAAGGTGCGTTGCTCTATTTTAAGGAAAGCTGCAGGCTCCCGTCGTGTTAAACTGGCAAGAAAATGTAGTACTACTTTAGTAATTTTCTCAGTTATGGCCGTTATGAGACTGAAATTAATTTCGTCGCTATTCCGAGGCATTTTTAGATTTTCTTTTGTTTTTGTTAAATACCTTTATTTTAAGCTTGTAACTTGATCTCAGGAGCTTATCTCGAGGTATAAAATTATACCTATGTAACTTTGCTTTGTAACATTTAAAACTATGTATTAATTTAAACCTACTCTATTAATTATTTCGGTTTTACTAATGCATAAAAATAATAAAGTACTAAAGTAATTCCACTTAATTGAACATCATTGTCACTCGACCTTGACAATGAAAAGCAAATTTCACCGATCCACGAAATAATTCACTTACGGTGCATTCTACGTATACTAATAGACAAACGAAAGCTACATCAACACACTATATTTGTACACAAGAAATACTAGATAATATCTACTAGGTATTTACGGAGCTGAGTCCTGTAGGGCGGCGGCGGCGGCGGGTGCCGGTCGGCGGGTGGCGGGCGGGCGGCGCATGCGCGGCTCCCGCTCGATAATTGAAACTCCTTTAACTAGTCCGCTACACGCCCTAGGACTCGCTGTAGCCAATTAGTTGTGCAGGACATACTTGGTTAACTTTATATGCAGGCATAATGTAACAATTTCAATATTCTAATAACGCCAAAGTTAATTATTATGCTATCCGTTACCACTAAATAAAGAAATAGATAATTTTATGGGCTAATGAAAGTTCCTCGATGAAACAAATACCAAGTAAAATGCCTTGTTTACCTCCTCGAACAAAGGCACGAAGGGAAGAAATCTAAACTTTAATTTAGAAATCTAAGCTTTGCTTTAAAATTTAGTTAAACGAATTTAAATAATCTTTCTAAAGAACAAACTATTAGTTGCAATTTCGTGTCTACTAAACATTTAAATTACTTATTAAATCGAAAGCAACGTAATTAGATAATTAATAATTAGTACGATAGAGTTAGATTGACACTAGAAAGCTGACTGCAGTGGCTGTAAGGCTGCCCATTCGCAGTAATAATAAAATATAAAGGAGCGTAGTAAAGCACAAGTCAGAGTTAATTAAAGAGTCGAACACACCGCGCTTCCCACTCCGGCTTCGTGGCCTTCCGCTAACTCGATCAAATCTTAATTAACTTCAAATTTGATCACATATGTATACGTATGGAACGGTTACTGACTTCCAAACCGCTTATTTATTCCGATCGATTGCTCAAGGGTTCAGCGTGAGTTCAGCTTATAGGTAGTTATTTTATTTTGGAATTAATACTGAAATAAAGTTGCACAAAAAAAGTCATCCCAAAATCTGATTATTAAAATATATTAAATCATTATTTATTATATTTATATTAAAATTATATCTGATTCGATTATAGATTCTGAATGCATCACAAATGTGAACGTTATTAAATTTCATTATTTACATTGTCGTACATTTTTACATTATATATATGTACAATTATGACTTCACATTAACTACGTTTTGATAATATTGATACATATTGGCTTGGCTAATCGATACACTAAATAAGATTTTTATACGGTCGCTTTAATACAAGACGAACATAATAAGAGACGGCTGCCGATTTACATTATAATATTCATTTATATATACGGCCATGTAAATCGGGTGCTGAAGGCGAATAGCTCTTTTCACTTAAACATAAAATATTTAAATGAAGAGGAAGTTTTTATTCCGCGTATGAAATGTTATGAGCTCATAAAAGCCTGAATATAAATACTCCCTTTGTGCTCAACTTTATTATACGGAACAACATTATATTCTGTGGAGTTTTAATGAGTGTAGTGCAAAAGGCTAAATATAAATAAAGGTTTAATGGTCAGAATATCAATCATATAGAAATGGTTCACGTAATAAAATCGATGGAACGTTTTTTATACCAAAAATCTACTAATACTTTAATAATTATATTGCCCAATTCTGCCTACGCGTCTATCTATAAGAAATAAGGGGAAAATACGCTGAGTGCTATTAACTTTTACTACTACTTACTTTTCTCCGCAGTTCATTATGATATAAGTAATTTTACATAAATTACAGCAGAAACATTACGTAAAAGTTTCCTTTTCAGATCATAAAATAAAATAATATACAAAACGAGACGATCAAATTCAAGTGTCTTTTTATCGACGTGTCATTTCTATTGCTTGCTTAACCTGTGGGTAAAACAGCGGGTGCATTCAAAGGGTGGCGGACAATGCGAGTGCAGGGCATGCCGGTAATTAGCGGGCTCGTGCGCTGCGCCCGCCTCGCTCGCATCCCCTGTCTCGCCCGCCTCGCCCGCTGCGAACGCCTCACTCGCATATAATGAACGTGAGGTTGACTGGTAGCAGTGCCAGTATCCTCAGAGTCGTGAGGGCCATGGACTATAAAGGACTACTCCACAAATGCCCTAGATTCGTCTATCTCGAAACTATGTACTACTTAGTATGTACTGTCAGGCTGATTTCCTGATAACACCACCACAGCACAAGCTTTGATCTACACAGAATCAAGATTATGACAAAAAATCCTTATACGTACCGATAGTAAATAGCATTTATAATTTTATATCAAACTTGCCAGTACTGAAATCCATGTTTTACATTTCGAAAAAGATGTGTGTAACACACATACATCCCTTTTCTCAATTCTTTTTGATCCTGTTGATAGGGACTCAGACTCCCTCACTCTTTCTTTTCCTCCCCATCGTTCTGGATATCTTTCCAATTCTTTCATGATCCAATCGACTCGGCTTTGGATCGCTCTTCCTGAGGATGTGAGAAAAGTGTGCTCTAAAATCATCTTTAAAAAGAATCTTTTCGCTCATTATTATAGAGAAATTCGTCATTAGGCATCAGTATTTTCAATTTATTTTTCTTTTTATTGTTATTATTATTTAAAATCTTAATTTATCTATTAATTACTTAGTTACTTAGTCATGTATCTCTTCTATTGTTATTATTTTCATTGCGTTATTGTCTTTATTATTATTATTATTTTTT
>DWRA01000081.1:0-38105 GCA_018250295.1 Spathilepia clonius
GCAGCGCTTAACACTGCTGTTATTAGGCAGAAATAAGTGTGGCGGTGGTGCCACCGGAGTCGAACTACAAAGGGTTCCACCACCATCGAATATATTTTATAACATAATAAAGAATCTTCCTAGGAATAACTTCAGTGTAGTGGGGCCACCATAATTGAATCACGCAGAATCCTACTACCGGTGCGCAATTATACGATACAGCTCAATCCGAAAAAAAATTAATTATCGTCTTGAATAAAACATTGTAACATATCAAATTCTATTGATTTATATAGTACCTATAAGTGACGTATCCAACATAGATTTACTGAAAATCATATGAACTGCGATCATTACTAAAAAACGGTTGAAGAGTTGTACGAAACTGTTAAAAAAATGTATGTCATTATATTTTTACGTTATGCCGCATTATGCTTACACTTAAGTTAACTGTATAACTTACTAATAAACATTACATTAAAAGTCAGATTTGCCAGAAATGTACTACGGTGAGTATTGTCTTCATGTTTTATCTACGTGCCATTATCATTCACGTTCCGTTCACGCTCACGGCATCCACTAAACATTTGACGCAACTAAAGTAAACGTGGCAACGGAAAGTCGACAAGTCCTTAGAAGTAATAATTAGTGAGTAGAAGAGCCAAAGTTAATATCAGCGGAATACGGGAGCGTTCCCATTTTTTAAACTAATTAGTGGAACTTTTAGAAGCAATTATAAGCGAGATCGTCGTTCGCTGGGAACTTTAATTAATAAGGTTCATTGTTATACTGGGCTAATTACTCATTATACCCTTTCTCGGTCCTGACAAATTGACAGAACTATGATATTGAAGTGAATTTAGACCTTATATTTTTAAAGTCTGGTTTTTAATTTAGGAATAGTTCAGCAATTCAAGTACATCGTAACATATCTGGAAAGTTAAATATCGTCGGGCGTCGATCGGAGTTGGATGAGTAACATACTTCCTTTTTTCATTACAGAGACTATCTTAGTATGCAGCTGGAAAAAATAAAGAGAAAATAATGCGATTACAATTGTTAATATAACGTATCTTGTTAAAACTAATAGAGGATGTGATGTTATGTGCCTACATGGTATTTATGAGTACTTAGATATCCCCACTTGTCAAATCACTAAGGAAGTTAAGCCCAAGTGGCGCTACTGCTCAAGTCGGGCAGATAATATGATTAGATCGACAAGTCGGGGTTCAACGTTTTGTTTTCTGAACGTTTGGTGACTAGTGATTATTTACTGATGAGATTATTGGTGTTGACAATAAACAGTATATCGGGCAGACTTGATACTTGGAGATCAGCTGTGGTCCGGTACTCTTCCTCGGTTCTTTATACACAAGCAAGATGTTGAGTAAATTTACATAAAATTTCAGTGAAAGGCTGTAATTGAAATCAAAGTAAAATGAAACTTAACCGCCAGACTGTCAATACATCCTTTGCTTCTATATGAGGTACGTAACTTCGTGGTTGCAGTGACCGCTCAACATCGCGTTAGTTGTATATTCAATGATTACGTGAAAAACTCAAAAAGGTCAGCTAATGTTCGTTATTAATATTCAATTTATTAGATTGTTTTCCTATCAAAAATCAAAATGTGGTAATCTCTAGCAGGCAGAAATTGTAAAATTTAAGTCTTTGGTCGGCAAAAGATTGGAGAGATTGATTAACCACAAATCCGTAATAACTGCTAAAAATGTTCAAAAGAAGTCGTAAGGAACGTACTACACATTACACGAGTGAAACAGAAAATAGAATTAGGTCCGCTGATAAGAGTGTGATTTGTGTGTGTTGGCAACTAGTCGATTGAGTGGCCTATTTACGCGGTGCCTTTGATATAAAATTGGATGAATTTAATCCACATTAGGCATTTATGATTGTAATCCAACTTGACTTCTTGTAAAAATATTATTGGGGTTTGACAATCTATTTCGATTAGATAAAAAAATATCTGTGTGTTCAAGCCAGGTGTAAGGCTATAGAAGTTATATGTAAGTAATGCAACAAATGACTCCGTTGACAGTATTCTAGGGGCGATCAAACATCAACTGTCGCTGATCAGCTTGCGGTTAATTAATGATGTCCATAGACTACAATGAAACACATGCTCGTATTTTTCTGAAATTTTACATGATAGTCCTTCTCACAATGATAATAGAAATGAAATTAAATACATGTTTCTAATCTTTTTAAAATGGTATAGTAGTATTTATGTGGCTTCCCAAAATCTCTAACGAGTATGTAACGTGTAGCGGAGCTATCTGACGCAAGTCCCAGGGGAACCCTCCGCGTAGACCATACCCACAGGAATAGACCCGACAGTTAACTCTACTCGTGATTATTACCCGACATGTAGTCTTGCTATAAACATATTTAACGGATTAAAGTTAACTAAGCTCTTCCATGCGGTGTAATTAGACAATAGTAATACCTCAGTGGCTTGCTACAATACATGTTATACCAATAGTTCCAACGTCGTTTTACTAAAAGTCATATGCCCGTACAAAACATCTTAGAGCTATAATCTCGGAACATACGTGAGCCCATGACATTATGGTGTCGCAATATAGTAGTGAGAGCAGACAGACTATCAGATAAAATATATATTCACCCTGCGTGAGAGGCCTAAATTCATATAAGTAATTCGAATTAATTATACTGTATACTTAACTTCACTTAGACCTAGCGTTATTAAAACACGTAACTTAAACATAACCTTCATTCGGATTTTAGATTTAGACAAACCTATTGTATTTGACTACAGGATCTATGCTAAATTATCGGACGACCCAAACTAAAGTGAAACAGTACGTACTATCTAATAGTAATCCTGTATATACTCGGATATACCCGAAGGATTAAAGCCGACAGTTAACTGTCTGAGATTTCTGGCTGTTAGTATTTGGCACAGGTGAACTGCTGGACGGACGTAATTGTTGAAGGATATTGTCAGAACACAATTGTGTAGGGCGGTGTACTCAGTATCTAGCAATAGACTTGACATTTAGACCAATTTCAATTTACGTAAATCTTCATTTTGATCTATTTTGACACTAGCAATCACTTGATAAATAATTTATATTGAAAACCCGACTATGAAAATAAATGCGCATTGAAAAATACAAAATCAAAAAATATTCTTGTCTGGAATTATCACTCAATTATTATTTTTTTGCATCTGCTATGATAACACATACTAAGTGAAAATTTCAATCGATAATTTCAAAAGACATACAGAAAGAATAACGGATGGACGTCCTAAGCTAAACACAGTTCTTCCAGTACGGATCGCTAGTAAACATAAATAAGCATTATTTATATTTGTTACACCACTGAACAGTACTACAGAAAATCGATTTGCTGAAAGCCTGATTTTATCGCCACACCTAAAACATTATTGCCTTTTAGTCCTTCAAAGCGGGTCATGGCGTACCGGACAAAAACACGGGATGGCTTTTACCAGTTTTTGGCAATACTCGTAAATCTATCGCTATTGACGACAAAAATTTGAAACTCTTAAAGGTTATTTTTGTAAAGTAAATACTTAACATGAATATGAATACGTTACGAATTATAATATCATTAATGACGACATTAAAAAAAAACGAAAATAATAAAAACAATTTAAGGTTTTTGTTAAGTATTTGAAGTCACAAACGTTGGTAAGCAGTCACTGTAGCACGCGTATATTTATAATGAACTATGACTAGATTTGTAGTCTTACCTGAGGTCATGTAGCTGACTTGACTAGATTGGACTACTTAGAATACTTCATGTTAGTGTTTATCTTTCACCATCCTTCAAACGGAAATTACAAAAGAGTTTGGTTTCATTGACGTGGACGCACAAAGGACATTTTATTGTATTGCATAAAAAAGATTCAACGTTAATCTAAGTGGAGGAATATAATCCATACGAACAAAGATCTCTAAAACAAACACTTGTACTGCGACCTGTGGATCTAATCGCATTAACCGACTGTAGTGCGTGCCTCTTGAGCTGAACCCACTTTGATTCCGCCTCAAAGAATTCCTCTTGCTAACTCCAATTGGCGAGTAATTGGAAAATTCCTGCTCCTTCACAAGATAATCGGCCTTTATACTGTAGGTACTAGACATGTATTTACATGTAAAAATATTTCATGGTAATAATGTTACTGTATTATAAGTATATGTATAGTTATTAAAAGTAGTAGTTGCTCAAAATATCTGAAGTTGAAGATTTAATGAAGTACTAATACATTAATCATTTAAAAAATGTAATCATTAAATATATTATCAACAAATATATCATTTACATACTGTTATTTCTGTTTTTAGATTTACTTGAAATTATTTTTTGCTATAATTCGTTTCAAGAAACGACCCTTAACTTTTACTCAATCATTAGTATATAATAGTTAATTAAAACTAGTTATCACAATCCAATCAGCATTGTCGGTACCGCGAACAAATGACAAAATTAATGACATAAAGCCACTCTAGCCAGTCGCCATCAAAGTGGGTCGCTAATCTTCAAAGACTCTGCCCTCTAATTGAACTGTTCGCCGGTCCGGTAATTGGAACGTATGCTGGACGAACGGTAATTATTGGGACGCTCCGCTCCTTGTCGTTTGAAAAAAGACGTTTGGCAGCAAAAAGTCCACGCTGCTAATCCTATTGGTTCCAGTAATGTCCTTGCGATCTTTGCCAATTATTTCGAAGGACGGATTTGTTATTTTTAGCCAATTCATAGTTTCCATTATTTTATTAATGCAAAATAACACGTCATGGTGATTTAAAGGTTGCAAAATATAAGACTTCGTACATACGTAGTTTAATCTGCGGTTACAAACACAATTGTTTTCACTGGTTCTAAGAACAATTACTGAGGTTTTTGTCTTTTGTTTCAGACTGTCTTCACCTTCAACTCTATAGAGACCCAAAGGACCGCTACAAAAAGGGACAGACGAAAGCATCACTGTCTCTTCAACATTTTCTCGGCTTTGAATCCGGATTCACATTGGATAAGGAATCAAACACTATTGCCATAATATGCCAAGACGTGATTGTGGTTCTCGCTTTCGAGACTCGTGAGAGGTTGATCGCCTGGCAGGTCAAAGTAGGGGGGCAACTAGGTTCATCCAAGGAATTTCTGGTGATGATCGGTGGAGGTGGGTCCAGGAAGCTGCCAGCTGGACCCGCAAGGCTACATATTCAGGGACGTAGATTTGCCTTGACAAGTGGTGTACCGCCACGTCTTCTAGGGTTATGGGAATTAGCGCATTTAAGGTAAGTATTCATTAAAAGTACGTATGCAGAAACTCGGACTCTTAATTTGGTGGTTCGAGGTTCCAATTACAGGCAAGCACCTCCGATTTTTTCAAGTTATATCAACAAATTATTGCCCTGCTTCAATATAAACTTCCTGGATTAAGATTATGTTTAAGTTTGTGTTTGAGAAGGTGAGGTGATTACCGGTATTTAGTCAGCGTAGTCAATTAGAGCTAGAGTTTTTCTTCTTAATCCTCTAAAGCTCTAGAAATCCACATATGAATGAGCTATTATATTCCTCACAATGTATTATACATTGTGAGGAATATAATAGCTCATGTTGTAATACAGTAACTTGTTATGATTTTTTAATAATGAATATAAACAGTTTTATGAAATTATATTAATAATAATAGTTTGTATCAGGCAAAGCAATGGAACGTGAATAGTATAATCTTAACAGTAGTTTTATTGTATTTTATGAATATTAATTATAAGAAAATAAATATTACCTACTAGAGCTGCTGACTCAGACTAGACCTAGACAACCGACTAGACTTTTTTTATATGACTAGACTAGGTACTGAAGTGTAAAATTAGTAGAAATTAGGATCACCTAATGTATTTCACTGTTTCAAACAACGTCAAAACAACGTTCATCACAAAGCTAGAAAATAAAAACTAGACAGGTAATAAAAGTGAGTTACCGATCGCAGTTCACAACTGCACTCAGTTGAATAATAAAACGCAAACATTTCACGGTCCGTCCATAAACGTGGCATCTGTCGGGTTTATGTAGTTCGTCTGCACGCCAGCGTGAGTTAATGGTGGCTGCTTCCGGTGAGGCAGCCATTTTGTCGGCTCCACCATTTTGTTGGCGACGCCATCTTGGACGAGTTAACTCCCCAGTGTTGCCAACTCCCGCCACAAGCGGAAATACGAAATATTTTTGAGTTACGACTCCTTGAGTTTATGCGAATGCTCAATGTACTGTGACCGTAACTAACCCGTTAAAATTTGAACTTTCTAACTCATATTTTATATTTGAGAATACCAATAGTTGGTGCTCTTTTTGAACAATTCTCAACTTTTTATATATTGCCAATACGATTTTTCAACACAATACTTTTTATTTGCTCATTTCTTGGGCTTCAAAATTCATATTTGAAATTAAATTTAACAAATACTTTTGTAAATTTCTAAAGGCATCTTTCATTTGCACAAGATTTGCAATAATATTTTGGAATATGAAACGGAGCAGTAAACAGAAGATTTGTTGCGTAAATGTTTCTATAATACTGCTAAATATTATATTACTGATACAATACAGCACATAAAACAATTTACAAACAAAACGGCAATTGCTTCCGCGTTTCGCTGGAAATTAGAAAGGAAGCAACGCTATACGAGTTAGCCGCAAATTTAGAACACTGCTTTGCAATTGTACAATTTCAGATAAAACTAAACTACGACCAAGTTATGCTCGAGTAAATGCAATACAATGCAGTTTGTTGTTACAGTATGAATCGAATTAGTTGCGGAACCCATGTCTTTAAACTAAAGCATAATGAACAACGTGCACCGTTGTTCATGTTCATTAGAAATAAATGTTTTATTTTTTACTTACTTATTTTTTTATGTTACATGTTAAGTATAACATTAATAAATAATTATTTATACAGGCGTTACGGAGTGGTGGAAGGTCGGTTTTGCTTTGAAGGAGGGTCCCACTGCGGTAAGGGAGAGGGACTACACTTGTTAATAACTGACCAAGCCCAAGATATCACAGATTCCTTTGATCAAGCTGCTCATGGGAACCTATCATTACAACGACCAACTTCTTCACGAGCTGGTACCGGTAAATTTTCCGAATTCTTCATTGAATTTTTTAAATTTCTTATCTTGTAAAAAATGTATATCGTCCTTATTATCTTAATAGGTACAGAAAGAGGCAGTAAATCGCGTGCTAACACGCGACTCTCCGATTTAAACACAGTTGATCAGTCAATCCCAGACACGGCAAGCGCTTTATATGAGGAAAATTATTTTGGAGAAGATTGCGGTGAAACTTCACCTTACTGGCCATCCGACGAGAGACGAGGATTTGATGAGCACGACTATAGACATGATCCAGAAATATGTCCCAAGGCTCCATGGAGTGGCGCTGATCATGTTACACTCGAAAGGTGTAATAATTGTTTAACCAAATTGGGTGCAATTTCTCGTTCATCGACAGTTGCTTTAACACCTGGTACCAACTTTAACCCGGCCTGGACCATGGAAGCTGTTCCTGAAAGTAGCTCCGACAATTCCTCAAATAGTACGGAATATTTAACCCCAAGGACGATAAGAAAGAACGTTGAAACTTGTCAATGTAAAGATTGTCCACCACAAAGACCTCCTAAGCCGTTACATTTTGACCAGATGAAACCCCCTGCTCCATTACCATCAAAAGTGTGCCCTTGTGTAAACGAAAATTACCCGATAAAGAATCCTAAAGTGGGCCCTTACGAAAATTATGACATACCTAAAGCCGCACATGCTGAAGTAAGTATTTTGTATGTAAATAATAAGTCTTCACAGATGTAGTGTTTGTTATAATAATAACTAATTTTGCTACTTTATTTTAGGTTGATAACGCAGAATATTATGATACACCTAAAAGAATAAAACAAGCATTAGCAGAGGACTTATTTCAAGTTACAAAAAATTCTGCTCCAGGATCATTGGTATTAACAAAAAAATGTGGATGTATATTAAAATTTGCATCAAAAAAGAAACCACTTATAGTAGAATGCGAAGAAAACTTACAACCTGTAGAATGTCCCTGCCAGAAAGTAACAAACTGGGCTAACAATTTGATAAGCCTTCCATATTGCAAGAAGAGTCCTAGCGGGGAAAAAATAAATACAGAAGTAGTAAATACTGATAAGTCAGATGGTATGGCTCTATATGCTACTGTAGATATGTCCCGAAAAACTAATAGACAGAGTGCCGTTGCTGAACAAGAAAAGGAACTTAGTGTTGGCCAAGACCCTGATTTTACGAATTACCAGAACGTAGAACCTAAAGAGGGAAAAGATTTTGAAGGGCCATACGCAAATTACGAAAATCTTGAGTTTGCATTGTCTTTGGAATTTTATGAAAATGCTAAAGATTTGTTAAAGAAGGCTGGTGTAACACAAAGTGAATTGGATGCGCTGAGTGCAAATATTGATCTCGCAGTTAATTCCTTGCCTAAAAAACCTAAACTTTGTACGAAGTGTGTTCATTGTCAAAATCCTGCCCATAATCAACATGATATTAAGAGAAATAGAAGTGATGAATATTTACTTATGGAACCCTCGCGTGAAGCCAAATGCGAAATGGCGAACCGAACATTGGGAGCTAATCCTGGATACACACCTATGTCTCCGAAGCCAAATTGGTCACAAAGCTTGAAACATCCTATGCACAAACTTTATCGAGCAGACATTGAAAAATCTCTCAGCATACCCACATTGAATGGTAGTGGAAATCGAACACAGTCATTTGGTGATACACCAGCAAACAACACCAGAGAATCGATGCAAAAACGCTCTAGCTCCGTAGATTCTGCAAGACTCCTGGAAGATTTAAAAGAATTTGATAGTAGCATCGGAAGTCATGCAACATCGTCTTCTTTGGAAACACTAAGGAACTTAGCACTAGAGAATAGATTAGTGTCACCTCCTTGCGAAAGAGAATGTTATGATTGTTGTAAATCATCGGCTTCTGAAAACAAAACATCAGAAGAAAGTTCTTCTAAAGATGTACCTCATTTAAGAAACAAGCACATGGATAATGCTCAAATAAAAAGATCCTCAAGTGTACCCTGTAAATCAGGCGGAAATAAAGATTCCTCCAGTTCAAATGATTCTGGCGTGTCAAGTTGCTCATTAAAACATGGTCCCGGAGAGTTCCAAGAGTTTGAAATGCCTTTGACTTCTGGACAATCAAGATACCAGTACATGTTACAGAGAAGGATGAGAGGAAATCTATCTGGATGTTTACATTCATCGTTACCAAGGAAATCAAAATCATCAGATCCTCTAAGAGATATGTCGATGCAAATACACAGAACTAATGTTCCAGCTAAGTCATCATCGGCTGAAGCAGAAGTGCCCGTTTTACCTCCAAAACAATTCAAAGGTATATTGTATACTCGTATATTATCAGTCACGTCAAGTTCATAAACGATTGCGACACATACATAATGGAGAATTTTATTTTTAGGTGTGCTAGATACACACAGCACTTCAAGTGGGACTTCAGATATGTCAGATTATATTGAAACTCTTTCTTTGACTTCTTCACATTCATCTTCTGACACTCCTACTGGCATGAGGTAATACAACAAGAAAATAGTAATATTTTCTTCTAGCATTTAGTTCAAATTTACTACTTTATATATGTAAAATAAGACCAATGTACATACCCGTATGCAAAAAACTTACACTATTAGTTCTTGAGTAGCATGCATTAATAGGAGGGGTTCTTATGAGAATGCGAATGCTTTAATTTTATTTTGAAAATTTGAACACAAATAATGAAATGACAAATGACAAGAAATACGTCTCATACGGATAGAGTCATATAGGTCGTAACAGGTTAATATCGTTATTATTACATATTATATTATTAAAGTGATTAAGTAATGTATATAATTTCAGGATAAGCCGACAACCAACCAATACTTTGCGGCCACGCTCCGGCAAGGAGTACCACAATCTGGATCCCATCATCACATCTATGTACAAAAATGGGAAGGAACTGGCGAACTACACCAATATACCATAACTCTGTTGTTACCAATTTTATTCATTTAAAAGAAATGTTAGTCGCAAAAAATAACTATTAATTCAAATAAAATGTTTGTGTGGTTGTGTCATTAACTTTAACAATGGAATCGTTTGATTTATGCGAATAATTACCATTAATATTATAATAGACAAAATTTCGCTGGTTGGGAAAATAATTTAATCGAAAGAAAATGAAATTATTAGGTATGTATTATTTTTTATACTTAAGAACATTCAAAGCAATAAAAGGAAACATTACCTACAAGATATTAAAGACTTAAAAATTGAATAGCATCGGATTAATAGCTGTGTTTAATTATTTCATTATTTTTTAGAAAATGTTATTAGTTTGTTCTGATAAAATTTTACGGAATAGACAGTAAAATGATAAATAAAAAAATATATTATATTCAACTGATGCCACTACAGCATTTAATTTTAATACTGAATACAGTATAATGAGTTCATTTACTGTCGGAGACTAGCTCGTTTTGATATATTTACGTTTACTGTGCATAAGACTGAATTTTGTACCCTTTTTTGTCGAGTAGTTTCCATGACCCTTTAACTTATTCTAGTCACCTCTAGATCGTTGCCATCCGATTTCGAAAGATGCTTATAACCATATACATAATTTATATTAGCATTATTATGTTTTATAAAGGTCCATATTCACTTGTATATTAAGTGGAGATATTCCCATTTTGTTTAATGCAAGTATTTGTATGATAAAATTGTATGTAAAATTATCTATAAGAAACATGAAATTAACTTTTTTGATGGAATTGGAACACAAAAAGGATTAATTTATCTAAAAGTAATCTGATTATAAGTATATTTGAAATCAACTTAATGTAACGATCATATTCGTTATTCAAAGTAAATTGTTTGACCAAGATTTATTTATAGTTACAATTTCATCAGAAATAGTTCCAGAATTCGTCATGGTAAATGGAAAATAAATATTACAGTGTAAAGTTGTAAAAGGGTTTGAGTAAAGTTAAACAACGATTTCTTAACAACTGTAGATGGTAGTTTGTAAAGAGCGCATTTTGTACGGATATTACACGTTTACATCCTTGTAAAGATCGTCCTTTAGATTTGTATACTAACAGCAATAAGCACTTCATGGGCTGTTGATAGAAAATCTGGATAATTAATCAATATATTTATGACTTTTGCAGCGTGAAAATGGCTTGCTTTATGTTTATTAACATGTTTTTTTCTTATTTTGATAGTTTTTATCCTGACATTATTAAGTTTCTATAGTACCTATAATAAATACATAGTCTTAATTTGAATTAATCCTTAAAGAGGAACCTTATTTCTGTAAAACTTGATGAAGAACGAAAAATCAAAAATAACGATAACCCTTAATTCTTGACCTTATTTACGTTGTTTATTCGTTTTCACCAAATAAGTAACATAAACAGTTATAAAAAACGTTATTACCCATAAAACTCGCCCAGCAAGACACTGGAACAAAATATTTGGTCCGATTTGGATGGCTTCCAAGAGGATTTCCTTCTAAAGATTAAGGTGACAAGAACATGAATACATTACGCCAAAAACGCTCGAATATTAGATTCAGTATTAAGGGTCATTAAGTTTATCGTACACCATAAACGGATATGAAGGAACGTTGCCAACGAGGTTAGGACCGTATATCGGCTTAAGGAGTAGTAAAGATTATGCTAATTTCTTACTTCGCTCCATTGACTAACATTACTTGAGTTGTTGTTCAAAATTGGGCTGTTTTGGATTCCGTAAGAGATTAGTAATTGATTTCAATTGCATGTGCTCACTAGAATGCATGCAACTATGCATATGTGCATTCGGATAATTAGTATGACATGAGTGATTTTTTCAAGTAATTTTCTAAAGGTCAGATAACAACAATAATAACGATTATCTTTTGATATGAGTTAAATTAGCCTTAACCGTGTGCTTAAACATAGTGTGGAAATTTCTCCGTCACTAATTCAATTTGTATTTAAATCTTTATTAAATGTTATCTAGATTTTCTATCAACAGCAATATTATATTTTTAGTGATGTTAAATTCCTATGCGTCATAGTTATCCTCGTAACTTGTTCTGTTCTACTATTTATTAACCTATTTATCTTATACCTACTATTCCTATTATATTATTTTCGTTGTTTACTTAGTATAAGGCGTGGGACACAGCAGTGCAATAAGTAATGCTAATCGACTCTGTGTGTATGTGAATATGATTCGATGTAGTGGAACATTAAATTTATACGTCTTATTATACCTACATATCTGTAGTTATTTCGCTAGAGTATTCCCACCCGATACCAACTATCAAGTTACCTATATACCTGCATATACATAATTAATAAACATATAATTATTTGTATAACGTCTTTTATTTTACTCCTAGCCCATTCTCTCTTAAGTTTTATCCAGTCCGCCATGTTAGTCCGCCAGGGTCACATATAAACACGTACATAAAATGTTTACCATTATGGAGAATTTATTAAATTTGATAGTGGTAGAACCTTTTGTAGAACGACTCCGGTAGCACCACCGCCACATCTATTTCTGACTAACAACAACAGTCTTAAACGCTGCTGTATTTCGGTTTGGAAGTTGTAAGTAAGATATACTTATTCGCGGTCCAACCTAGTCCTAGTCAAGAGTACCAGCGCCTTCGCTGGTTGGACACAGGTCACACACCCTAATCTTATATGGAGATGCTTCTTACTATCAGAAGTCCTGCGTGCTCGTTTGTTATTCTCATCATATAAAAAATATAAAATGCGTGTACAGTATCTCTACTACAACACACTTGGTCAGCTTGACTGAAACAATTCATACTACATAGTAGGACAGCGTTAAGGACACACATTTATACAATCGTCGTAGCTATCTTGCACACGTAAGACGGGAGGCAGTCAATAAATCGCTCTTATGCAGCATCCTGCATATGTTATGGCACTGTTCTGAGGATGAGTTGTGCGATAGATAAGGTTGTATACTGTATGTGTGTGCGTATGAGGCAGTAACACATAGTTCATGTATTTTGCTAAATAAAAAAATCAATGGAATACTTGTTAGTTAGTCTACTTATCTTAATGGGGAAAAAATATAATTACTTAACACAAATATTTGCTTATTTTACTTACGTTCGGTCTGTCTATTTGTGCGCTTGTAATTCGAAAACCTGTGAGTTTGAGTGGCGAAAATACTTGATAATTTATTATTCTTAGAAATATGCAAACTTTTCATTTTGTTAGGTGTACATTTGGTTATGATGAATAACCAAGTTAAATAGTATTAAGTTGGAGGGGTTAAGGGGTGACGCGAACGCGTTGCGCACCAGTGATAATGCGTGGGAGCAGCCAGCGTGCCAGCCGGGTAAAGATTTAACGAAGAATTTTCAGTAAATTTACTGTGCAATAAAATGAATGTAAATTAAATAACAGTCCACGCAAACGGAGCCCCACAGGCAAAGCTAATAAATAGCAAACAAACTAACGTCCTCTTTTATAAAAATTAATTGTTTTAGAATATTCCTTTTATTATGAATATTTTCATCGTGATGTGTTTTCTACTAAACCAGTGCCTATTTGCAAGCAAATTGTTTATATTTCATTTCCATAAAGAAAAGCTGAGCATTTTCATAATCCAAAGCGCAGTTGTAGGATTTCGCTGCACCAAAAACGATTAACGAAAAGCGAGTAAAAGTTAATGTAAAGAAGTAGTGTCTAAACCATCAGCTCTTATTTCAGTTGCAAAAATATGTCATGTCCACATTGTATGTAATTATTTATGCTCTGTTTACACAGCGTTATTGTTGTCTGTTTTTGTGCAAGACAAATATTAATATATAGTACCGTTCGTTTGTATAGAACAAAAACATCCACCACTAAGCACATTGAGCGAATACACACCTTGCCAAGCAAATTGCTTACACTTTGACGTGCTTGGTTTGCAACGGCATATGACGTATGCACACTGCAGTTATATTTTTCCTCAAAAAATGTACCGTGGGTTTTGGTGTTAACATGATAAACACATGCATTTAATTCAATATGACAAATTGCTGTGTGTGACCGGCTTTATTCCTTGTGTTGAATTGATTGGCCATATTAGCATTGGACATTTAGAACATATTTATTTAAAACAACTGTATTAGTGGTATTATATACACACAATTCGATTGTACAAAATGAAATAAACATTATTGATTGTAAAAGCCATTTTTTAAGAAAATCATTTCCTCGCTTGTAGTGTAACAAATGAATAGCTGAAGCTAAATAATCGGAGCGTTTAGTGTCTATAAACTTTATTCCCGGGGCCGCTTCGAGTAGATTCGGGTGTGAGCCGTAAAACGAGCAAATAGAATTATCTAACTTCACCATAAAGTTATCGCTATAAAATACCAAGATGCTTACGAATGGAAAGGATCGAAAATTGTCTTTAAAATTGTAGTCACGTTGAAGCAATTTCAAACGCTTTTTTGCTTAGCGGACATGTTATATGCTTGACAGTTTAGTTGTGTATCGTAGTAATCTTTTTTACACCAAACGACTAGGCGTTTTCAATGCTAATGTTTCTCGGTTTAACGAATAATACGTAGTACAAGTGAAGAAGTTACTGTCGCCAGGTTCTGATAAAACACAAATGGAAGGATCGTTTGGATGATGTGTATCATATACGCAAGTGACGTATATTCCAACATTCTCAAGTACACAAATACAAAATTATGTAAATAAATTTGCATATTTCGTATTTAAATGCACAGATGTTATAGATACACGTGAACTGAGCCATTGTTTCAAACGAAATAAATAATATCCACACAGTTAAAAAAAGAGGTCAAAAAGTCCTACAAGTCAACTTCACTGGACGCAGGGTCAAAAGCTCACGTTTAGTGGGACAGTCGGACGCCTCGACCTATAAATCCTGCGCTTATTTTAACGGCCTTAGATTTTTTCATAACAATTCTGGAAAATTTGCATACTGGTCCGAGAGTCGTATATCTCGTGAAAATACAAAAGTGTGTATTGTCCCTAAGGTAAAAATAGTAGAACATTTCGTGGTTATTTTTTCTGTCAACAGCAATATGAAGTTCTTTTACTTTGAAGGGTGTGATATGGAGCAAACATAAGAATCGTTACAGCTTAGTGGTCAGACAATCTCAGGTAGGACTTTATCACGTTCGGAGTGATTACAAATGCCTAAGAACAGAACTAGTCATCCTCATCATCACATCAGCCCTTCTTCTTTTCACAGCTGACGAAAGGCCTCCGCGTAACATTTCACTGCAATGTAAGTGATCAGTTTGTGTTGCGTGCCTCACCATGAATCGAATTGAACGTCGGTTTGCTATTTTAAGTTTTTACAATACCTACAGCAGATTTATTTATTTTATTTATTAATTTATTCAATTACACCAAACACAACTATCATTACAGGCAATACAGATAGTCTAATTGTGTGACTGTCGGTTGTTTCTTATGTCAGTATTCTAATTTATTCGAAATTATAAGAAAAATATCACTTACTTTGATAAAGGGAAACGTAAAGAAACTTACACGCGTGAGAATTTTCAATATATTCTATAAATCTGTAAGATCATTTTATACATAGCTCTCCTTGTCCATAACATTACCATCACAATTCTTTTCCGCCTTTGTTACAGAACGAGAGAATACAAAACGATAATTGTTCTAGTTTAAACCGCCGCGATTTATTTTGGTCGGGGCGGTGTAATGCAGCTTACGCCCTGTCCTGGCGTGATTTGCATTCTGTGACACATCTTTGTCTCTAGCATTACTACCCTTGTTCTGAATAAGTTCTCCTTTCATAATGAGAAGTATTAGAGGCAATGTTCATTTTGTCAGAAGAGATTTATGAACTTCACACATTTTTGAGACTATTCGTAGGAAATATCAATCACGTGGTTTTTATTACGTTGCTTTCCGTCACCGTTAAAGAAATACATAACTCATAAATGCACGATTACTAGACAGTTTAAAAAGAGTTTGAGAGAGTCACTATCATTAATACGCCAACAAATATAACGACCACAGCAGAGGATGTGGAGCCAATTTTTCACATATTAGATATGTATGTGTAACAAATATCTGGAATCATTTTACATTAGCAGCATAATTACACTAATTTTATATAGCAGTATCATTACGCAAACGAAAGCCTATATCTGCGTCACAAAGTAAAATGTATTGTTTGAGAATAATAAATAATTAGGCAACATGTAGGAATGGATGATGCGCATGGAGCTTAAGGAACAGGTGAATGAATGGCGCGGAAATTAAAATTTTTACGGCTCCCAGCGGTTGTGTTTAATTTGCGATTGCCGCTATTTGAGCATGTTTCGTAATATAAAAGAATTTCAATGTTTACCATAAATGAGGTGTAACTTAAATTTAACGTACTCTTTGTGGGAATACATGTAATGTTGATAGTAATGAATCTCATGGATCTGAAAGGCATTATATATATTTAAAAATTTTGTACAAATTAATAACTTTCCAGAAAACAATGACAGCCCAGAGAGTTGGCTCTGAGGTTCGAACCTCACGCACCTCTGATTTTTCAAAGTTATGTGCGTATTAGAAATTAATTATCACTTAATGTATTGGTGAAGGAAAATATCGTAAGAAAACTTGCAATCCTGAAATTTCCTAAAAAAGTTAAGGGTTTGTGAGGTCTACCAATATGCATATCAATGCGGTGGACTACGTCTTAATTCCCTCTCTTTCTCTGAGACAAGACCCATGCCCAGCAGTCATGTGACTGAAAAGTAAAAAATATTATCAATAAATTTCGGCTTAGTACTTGGCTTTGAAGACGGCGCTCAAAATGGACACGATTTACGTCGTGATTTGTTTAAATTATTTTCTGATTTTGTGTGACATCGAAGTCAAGTATATATTTTTGTTAAAAAAATGTTTTATTGATTTTGTTTAATTTCTTGCGATAAAATACATTTGATATCGAACTCGACTATGCTGGTAGACCGTAGTTTTTATGTATTTCGTTCATATTTGTTTGACTAACAGAGGCGCTGTGTATTCTAGTTTTAGTCAACAACAAAATTCCCAACTTTTCCCTTTATATAGCTATTCCGTTTTAGGCTCCAACTAACTGTAGTATTTGACAAAAAATATTACGAGTTTTTTCCAGTATAAACGTTAACAACACTTTTAACAGCAAAGAAAGTAAACAGATAAACATATTATATAAGGATCAATACAGTTTATTGACACTTTTTCGAAGTGGAGAGATATTCTAGAGATAATTTAACTTCAAATCAAATTTACCTGCAAGTAAAGGTAAAAACAAAAAAATTAAAAAGCGATCCCAAATGCGATAACAAGGCGCTTCATATTAGTAACTCTATTTTAAAATTTCGAAATTGATTATTACTTGCGATGTTGGTGAAAGAAAATATCACAAGAAAACCTACACACCCAAATTTTCTAAATAATCAGTTCTTAAACGTATGTTAAATCTACTAATTCGCAATTGGTCAGCGCGGTGAACTATAGCCTCTCTTGCATTCCGAGAGTGAGAGAGACCCGTACGCAATGTCTCATTATTTACAAATTCATTTTAATGATGTTAAAATTTGATACCATCATTATGCTCCAACAAGCCGAGATACGTAAATCGTAAGACGAAACAATTGCGCTTACAGCTGACGCAAGACCTCAAATGCAAATGTCTATGATCCTCTGCCAACTAACAGAAGCAGTTTCTCAAGACCGTGTTTGGTTTCCATAACTGGAGACTGGAGCGCGGAGATGGGGTTGCTTTGTCACGTCACCATTTGCTTGAAATTGATATAGAGTTCCCGTGTAACCCCAGCGTGGACGTGTTCTAAGCCCGCCGCTATAACAAAGTAACGGTAGTAAATAACTAACATCTAAAATACCTACATGACATAAATACATTTAATAAAACTTCACTATATCAAACTAAGTGTTTGATCCAGTATATCTATATATCTATGTATAATACCTGAAGTAAAAACTTGGTACTCTTTTTTACGAAAATTGCGCGGATGGAAGAATATGAAATTTGGCAAACTTATTGTTTGTATAGCGAAGGAGAATGCTAATATTTAAAAAAACTAATGCACAAAAATACATTAAATCAATCAAAAGATCATTACACACACTACCATACATTTGATACACACGTATATATTATTTGTCTAGTCTTACTGGATGTCAAACATAACTTTACTGAATGTCAAGTTTAGGTTTCATTTTGAATTCAGTCGATTTTCGACCACTACGACGGGCGACTAACGAATCTTAATTCAGATATGATAAGTGCACAGCCATGTGGTTCATAACACAAATGTGTTCTGGTTGTGACGTCACAATTAAACTACCAGCATCTTTCAATCATAATGAAATAAAAGCTTAAAACTATCTATATATCTATAGTCAGCAAAATCACCTATTTATTTATTACAAGATTACGAGAAAGATCTGTTAAAAGATATCGAATCGAATTGATAAAGTACTAATCAGTTCGGAAGCCGGGTTCGACTCCGCTTCGGGTAATGTTCCAGATGGCTCTCCATTAGCGCTATTAGTTCGGTTTCGACTGCGCGATAATTGGGAATAGTCCATCTTCAGTTCCTGTTTGAAGTAGATTTGCGATTTATGAGTTAAGTTAAATTGATTAATTAATATAACCTATACATTTGTAACTCCGTTATTGGATATAAAGTTAAGGTATTAAGAGGAATTTTGTCGTAGCTGTTGCTGACTAGGCAGATTGCTTATCACAATAGATGAATAAATTTGCAGAAACAAGTATGGACATTTGTGAAAAATTCCAAACACAAACAGTGTTTTCAAAGAAAAATAAAATGACAAGTGTGTATTCAATTTATATACAAAACTTCTTTTACCACCTCTTTAAATCTAAACACGGTAGCACTATAACGATAATATAAGGTAGAATAACAGTAGCACCACCACAAAACACGAGCAGATTACTATAACTTTGCATCAAAGCTAATATGATATCACCTAATAAGAATGATACAATTTTATGGACGCAGTTGTTACGCAGTCTATTTAATACTTACGAAAAAAACGCCGAGAAACTCGCCGAACAATAACGAGTATATAAGCGCTTTATACGAATACGATTTGCGCCGAAAAACCAACCAACCTTGAGGAACGGACAAGCACCGTGGCGAGTTCTTAATACACCCGAGTAGGTACACACTCTTACTCATATCTATTCGTCTATACTCGGTGAGTATCTAAACGCTGCATTACAATTAATATATGTACACAAATGACTACTGATGTTACGTAAATATTCAACAATACTTCAAGAAGACCAAATTGTGTTTGTAAAGTAGCTTTAAGTCCGATCCCCGGTTAATGTTCCAGCTGCCTCTCCATTAGGGCTATTAGTTTGATGTCGATTGCGATAATTGAGGGATAGTCCATTTGCTTGATTCCAGTTAGAAGTAGTTTTGCGATTTATTGGCTGCGACTGTTCGATATTGAGTTACATCGGAACTTTGATTATGATACTTGTACTAACGGTCAAAGTAAGCGCCGAATGAAATGTTGCTGGTTTCCTTATTTGTGTATGTATTTTAGTAACATTTTATTATTCGAATCTGATGAGATATATATTATTCCCTACAGAAGGTAAGTAAACTATGTTTTAATTTTGTAACTCTGGAACTCATAAAACAAAACGAAAACGAATTTAAAGTGAATTTGACTTCGTACAAGTTATGGACCGTGAAAGTGATGTTTATTCAAAAATAAATTTTGAAAAAAAGATAATTAAAAATTAGAAAGAAACACAAAGAAGATCAGAAACTCACAGAAACTACAGCGTGTCACTTATCGCGTAGCCAAGCCTCAATAAAACTTCACGAGACTTTTTGTTACACTAATTCTGAGATTGAAAAGTTTATAGCTCAGATATTTTTCGCTAGAAATTTACAGAACATCAAACTTTTTCTAACTTTGCTAATTTTATCAGTAACTTTGCTCACCTCATCTGTCATTTTAAAAAGAACAAAACTTTTACACAGAATTTGAAACAAGAAGGCTGGCTTTTTATATTAAAGAAATAAAATATTTCATTTGAGCTTAAAATAAACATTGCTTTATTTAATTTCGTGAGCTAACTTGCTACAATTATCAACTAATGTTATCTATTAAAGTCCGATTGCCAACCTAACACAAATTACGATATTGATTCATAACATCATCACTTTATTTTATTATACGTTTGTTATCCAGGTTTCTCAGCCACATGTGCATGTCTTCAGATTTGGTGTAGGGCAATAATTTATTGCGTTGAATTTTAACGTTCATATTTATAAAAATATCCTTAGATTTGCTAACATAAATTTCACATATGCATTCAAAGTCATAACAATTCCAGAAAGGGGTGGAAGCGGACTAAATAGAATTGGTATTACGCATTCAAAGGTAGCTAAAAGTCAACATTTTCCATTAAAAAGCCGAACTCCATTTTATTCCCCAAGCAACAAGTAGGTACTCCGAAAGGCACCTTATTCCGAGCAATCAGCAATTCAAAACTGGCTGGGGTGGACATTGGCTACCCTAGATCCTTTATCATGCGTTTTGAACTCACCCAAATGAAACCATTAGCATCCATTCATTGACGCTTTTGCTTTTGCATTAGAATACATGATGAGTACAAAAGAGACGATGAAATCTAAAATTGGGCGGATGTCGATTTGTTCCATCGTTTTGTTGAAGCTACTTTTGGGGCAACGGAAATTTGAGGGTTCTATATCACGGTGGTGGTACATTAAAATTCATTTTTACCAAATGTCACATTATACAGTAATTCCTAAGGGAGCTCAGCGGTGCTTCGTTTTTGTCCGAATTTTGAAGTATATAAATTGGGGTTGGTGGTGTTATGAGTCATATTCCTACATTTTGGTATCTCACCATATTTGCTAGCGCAACACATAATTATGTATGTATGCAAATTCCTATATAGAATATGCAGCAAAACATCATGTTACCTACTTACCTCATAAGTACGCTTTTACGTCAACAGTCTTCATCATCAAATATTGAATCGAAGTCCAAATTATTTAATTTTTAAATGTTGTAGTCGTAGTTATCAAAATTGAACCAGATTTTCTTACTAAATTAAACACGAATAAATCATCTCGGTTACCATTGAGGGCTTTTTATACTACCGATAGTAATCAAATAAATAAGCCAGGTAAATTTTCTCAAAAATGCTAAGGTTTTTCGAGTACTAAAATATTTTTAACTATGAATCTAAGATCCAAAATGATTTAATAGTTAAAAAATGTTTTTTATATTTTTTACTAAGGTAAAAAAACTGTTTTAATTTTTGATGAGCAATCTTCATAAATATTTACCGTAAATTATACTTATAAAAGAAAAAAAACAATTATTTTCCTTAAGTCGTGATAAGACTGTGAGATCACTTAATTTCATTAAAAATCTGGCAGATTATTATTCTCGCCCAAATAAATGGCAATTAAAAGTTTTTCATTTCCCTCGCCTCCGCGCTTTGAATTCATTATTATTTGAACAAAACCGAAAGAATACGCTTTTCGGTCATTATTATTAGTTAAGAGTCTAATGATCGTTGGAGAAAAATATAATACGTGATAAAGAAGGAGGAAAACCTAAATTCCATTTCAAGTTAAGTATCCATGGAACTTCATTGCAGTTAATAATGTTGAAACCCCCTTAATTAACATAGAACCTAAAAAAATGAAATAATCATGACACAGGTACTGCGACTTCTGGGTAAATATTTCAATATGTTTTTATTAAATTTTCTTGAGAGTTCTAAATTTTGCGTATTCGTTTGTTTCATGGCGTCCATCACATACGAGTTTTATGAGGTTTTGCTTAGTGATTAAAGAACAAATTAATTTTTAAGTGTCGATTTTTCATAAATAATACAATAATAACATTGAAAGGCCATAGTAGTTTGATGTTCCCTACCGCTATGTAACATACGACAAACCTTTGAGCTATTACATTCGTAACTTATTAACGAAAGACGTGACGTTGATACTTCCACGCTGCAACGGTGCAAACGCTAACAAAATTATGCGAGGTGATCATGTCCCATTACGCTTGATACGACCGCACAGACGGACTGAGTCGACATTATCATAGGATATTGCAGCCGTAAGCCCTTTGTGTCGCGTGAGCGGTGCCAAGTCTTGAGTCCTTTGAGCGTGTCTCATATAATTGTCATGTGTACGTCATTAGTATATTATTCAAGGAATATTATTTAATGGTTTATTTGCAATTTTCTATTTTGATTTAGTTATAATTGTGATGTTAAATGTAGTAGAAGTGTTATGGTTTTATTGGGGTGCTTAAGAATATATACTTTTTCGAAGTATCTCGCGCCTGTTCTTAAGAGTAGCAATGCATGTATGAGTCGTTCAAGATAGGTCCTCTGCTCTGTATTAAATTGATTACAGATGAAACTCAGAGACAGCAGTGACCATTTGTCAAGCACTTTCTACTTTAGCATAAACAGTCTGTAATCAAAAATGTATGATGGATTAAATTTTGACATCCAACTTTGCAACCCCTTCTTAAGGTTACCCCAGTTTGTGGTCGAACCACGCATTATGTAAATGTTCAAAAGGTCCAATTGTAAACCTCAATCCCGCATTGGATCCGAAGGGAGCCCTTCACTATAATCCAATAAATCAATAGCTGTTCTTTTTAGTTCCGTACCTTACTTGTACGGGATCATAATATTTACTTTATACACATGCATGCTCTATGTTGTATGATATTTAGAAATGGTTATATCTGTTTTTAAATTATACTTACGGAGGTAACACACGAGCGGTAGTTGAGATGAATGTCATGTGAGCTTTCGCGTGTAAAATCGGACCTATAGTGAAACTAAACCAACGTTAGTCATAGCACAAGCCAACCTAATTTTCACATTGTTGAGACAATAGAAAAATAATAACAATGCCGTATATGAGGCAGATTTTGTGAGAAATGAAATAACATCGAAATTCTGCTCAAACTATTAAAAAAAATGTAAAAAATGTAAAAACGACCATCACGGCTAAGTTTCTTTCCGTATTCCACTTAAGTCATTTTTAGATCCAGTGAATTAAGCAAAAACGTACCGACTCCTAATTGCCCCTAGCCTAATACAAAATAAATTACAAATGGTTATCATTATAAGCTACAATTCCGCGCCCGTGATCCCAAGATAACCAGCTCTATAACTCGATAAATCAATCGGAGTCGCTCCGGTGTTTGTTCCGATGCAATATTTTACTGCACATTGTTTGTTTTTGATATGCTGTCTGTTTGTCAGTGCTTTTATTTCTGGTGGCCAGTTATTTCAGTTGTAGTTATGTTTTTGTTTCCTATTTTCTTTTACTAGTTTCTCTAGAATTCTCGTGAAACTTCATGTGGTTTTGAAGGCGAAAGAAGTATCTATTCATGATCCGCTTACAGCGGCTCTTTTATATCTCAGCGCTGGCAAGGGATTCTATCTACATATGAGAAGGAAGCATGATGGAGTATATTCTGGAGCACACTGTATATTGATATAAGAAGATAAACTGTATTCTACGAGATTCAGTTGTTTAGCACTTTTATTCAAATTTGTGAACTACTGTACCTGTGTGCCTAATGTCTGCTGTACGTAATTATTTAATTTATATAGTTTATACCGGTGTATTTTTTAATTTCACGACAATATTATTATAATAATAATCCCGAGAGGTGAGTACGAAGATATAGATCTGGAGTGATATTAATAACTATACACTAATCTATCGTACTAGCGTATATCACACGTACTATAGCGAAGTGTCTGCAGTGAATACAGCTGCAGTGTCCTATGTTAATGCCGGCCTAGCGGTGATTCCGGCATAATGGGACACGAGACAGCCGCCCGGACGTCTCCGTTGTCGGGTGTGGCCATAGCAAGCGGACCTACTGCATCGACATTTTTCGGAATGTAATAAAAAGTGATATAACGTTTTGTGGTTCCACTCTGATGGCAACACCGCCACACGTATTTCTGCCTAATAATAGCAGTGTTAAGCGCTACTGTCTTCTGGATTGAAGGGTGTTGTGAGGGAGACTTACTTATCTCAGGCATTCCAACTTGGTCCTCTGGGGTGGCAATGCATCTATGGTCGACTTCAGGTAGGATTCTAGTCTTATCTGGAGTAGACCATAAATGTCAGTCACAAGTATCGGTACCGGTAGAGCAAGGCATAAATTTTAGCCTAATTTTGAAAGTACTATTAAATTTCAGTTTTATTTTAAGAAGAAAAATGGCAGCCGAATGATCACCAGTAGAGACGAAAATACATTTTAAGAAAACTTATTCTTTAGACTTGTAAATTGATTAATTTAATTAATATAGTACACCTAGTACAATGTTAATAACATGAATCAATTATAGTTAAGTGATTGTGAGTGAGTAATGTGCACATTAATTTGCAAAGAGTTTCAACGTACTACTAAAAATGAGTAAAATTTTCATACCATCTTATGTTTTAGTAAATTTTTTTCTAAAAAATATTTGACCGTCTAATATAGAATAGTTCGGTCAGTGATCCATCGGTACTGACGTGGTAATTTCCCTTACTGTGCACACAGGCATACAGCAAGGATGTGCTCCGGCTTGTCTCAGATAAATGCTAGTTTTAGCCGGTGGTTCTCCCCGCCGAGGTGGCAGTTTGTTCCCGACAAAAGCTAAGCTGTTTTAAGTTAAGAGTTAAGAGATGTCAGATGAGGTTCAGCCACGAGATTTTAAACCCTAGGTCTTAGAGAGTAAAAGTGGTTTTGTGGCATTAAGCAAAACTCGTTTGTATTAAGCAGATTTTGTCATAATTTGTAGTTAAAATTTTATAATTTAATTACTAACATTTCATTTGCACACCAAAATAACATTTAAATATAATTCAAGGCAAGATAATATTTTAATTAATCACCAACATTAATTAAGTTTCAAGCTTTTAAACACAGTTCATTTCTTTTGAATGTTATGTAGCGCAATGTACATGAATTCTGGTTTTGTAATAAATCTGACTTTATATACCTTCATTTGAAATTCAACCAAAAATTAAGCGAAACTACGCACACCTACTTCAAATATTTGGTTTGTAAAAGCGACTCTAAAGCCCCGTGTACACTGTCCGCTTTGTCTATGCACTTTATATTGCGAGCTTAAAGGGGTTTAACTTTTACAAGCTTGTTGTTCATGGTATGTCGTATTAGTCTGTGCTTGATCACAGCTCATTAATCGCCACAGGTAGCAATTAATGCACTGAATTGATTTACATTAGTTAATTGTACAACTTAAGCTTGTAGAACTTTTTGTGATTCGACTTCGGAGGCACCACTGCCGCATCTTTTTCCGTCTTGTAACAGCAGTGTTAAGCGATGCTGTATTTTTGTCTGAAGAGTGTCTAAGGGAGACGTATTTATCCTAGCCGTTCTATGTAGGTATTCAGGGATAACAACGCATCTGTGACCGACCTCAGGCACGACTCTAACCTTATATGGGTTGATTATAGAAATCTGTGGACGGTAGTTGCCACTTACAATCAAGTTGAAACTACATGCTCCTTTGCTACTATTATAAAATAAAATTAATTGTGATGGAATAAGACATTTCAGGTTTATTATCTGCAACTGAAATTAGTGTCTTTTAAAATGTCATTTTCTTCATTTGAATCTTCTTACTAGGATTCCCTGTGACGCGAATATTTCGTGTACACAAATGGAGAAATTTGTAGACCCAGAACAGAAATCTAATTTCATTACTCATATAGCTCCTTAGCCAGGGACAGAAAATGTATTTTAAAACAGGCATTGCATAAGCCACCTTATAGAGATCTGCATTAAGTATGAAGTGGATTCACGAAACTAAAATGTGTCAGTGGAACTCAGCGCTAATACAATGTACCTACGTCAGAAACTGTAATTTTTGCTTACATTGCCGAGAGACTGCTTTACTCAATTTTAATATTACATCGCTTTGCTAAGGACTGGTTCGCATGCTGCGTGTAAACCGCTATTTATCGAACTTTTCAATTCAACTTTTTATTTTTGGCCCGAAAGTAGTTAGGTTGTTTATATTAATGACGAATGTTAGGGATTCATATTGTTTTGACTTGCTGATTTCAATGTACATACATAAATATATACAAAAGCCAAGCTGTAATATAAAATAAAAATAATACATTTTTCAGATTAACCAAAATATTATCTCGTTGTAAGAACGAGTTATAAAATATACCCAACAACATATATTACCCAACATTGACACAAATAATTATCATCATTTAATGTAAAACAGAATTTTAGTAAAATGTTCACTAAATTAATGGTTTGACTAGCAATATTTCCTATGTATTTCGACCATAAAAGTTACCGTCGGAACGTGAATGAAACGCCTCGTCAGAAACCACCCAATCCCGGATAGGAGCGGCAGTAATTTGATCTGTGCATCGCAATCCGGGCACCGACCGCGCAATGCCGCGCTATCCCACTATAGCTATTTAAATTAAACCGGTTTGTTTGTTCGACGCAAAATGCTGGAGTTTCCGTGTCATTTAATTTTTAACGAGCTCGCTTGTACACGTTATGTTTTGATTTAATCAAAATTTTTCGGGCTTTTATGCAGTTATTTTCGGATAAAAAGTTTTTCGGTAAGCGTTTAACTATAATTTTAAATTGCTGCGCTTATTCGACGTTGCCGAGAGTTAAAATTATTTTACCACACAGTGATTGGACAATGTAATTAAACAATGTTTTAACTGTTACTATACGGACGCGTTTGTAAGAATAAAACTTGGAATTCATATAATCATTAACAAATCTTATTAGGTTATGTAGATATTTTGAGTAGAAAATTATCATTGCACGTAAACACGAAATCAGAGCACTGAATTTAAATATATTGGGGACCGTAAATACGACATTGTAGTCGGCTACTTGTATCAATATGATACTTGACGTTCTGTCTACATGTTGACAAGCACAATAAAAATCTCGACAAGTGTTAAGAGGCCCCCAGATAGAAGTCCAGGGCCCCTTATTTCTCCCCCAATGCACGCACTAATTGGGAAGTGCTGGAACAACAAAGGGCAGTATTAAGGTAAATAAATATCGTAAAAGGGAAAGTAAATTATATCATTTTTAAAGATATTTTAAGTAATTTACCGGTAAAGGCAGTTAACACTATACATATTATAATTTTATTATGTCTGTAATGAGAATGTAATATACGTTGTTATTATAAAAGGTTTATTAAATTCCGTTACAAATTAATAAAACGACAATTGTCTATTATTTTTAAATACTTGCGGTGTTTTAAGCTCATCAACGCACATTCTCATCGCTCATCACACCTTCATACCTTCTGCATGAAAGACAACTTTCAGGTATGACCAATACAATAAATATAGCGCCATTGAAAACAAAAAAATCGATTAGCAATTACGTTTCCCGATAGTCTTTATTCGCTTAGCAGGAAGTCAACAGGACTTAGCCACATGACACTTCACCCTCCACGGCCCCGAACCGATGCGCTAATTGGGGAGTGTTGTGCCAGAACAATACATACTCTAATCATTGTTTTGTGCTCACATACACGTATATGTTACTATTAACGACAAATTCTATAGAGACGACATACTCCCTATGGCCTCTCAATCGTCAACGTTTGCTGTATACATAAATTGTCTGTTAGGTTTTGTAGGTTTCTATGTGGCTTAATACGCGGTGTCCGGAGTAGAAATCCGGGTACTTACAGATGAATGTATGTTTTATTTTTACATAAAAGTAGCAAGTGAGGGTACACCTAATGATAAGTGGTTATTGCCGCGCATGGACATCTATAATCGACCTAAGATTAGAGTCCTACCTAAAGTTGCTATACCTATAGTTGCACGTTGCTACCGTCAGGTCTAAGTTGGAACGCCTTGGATAAGTACGTCTCGTTACCACACCCTTTAGTTTCTGTCCGCTACTAAACTCTTCACATGAAAATACAGCAACGATTAACACTGCTTCAATAAATCAGACATTGGTGATTCTGGAGTTGAACCGAAAAGGGTTCTACTATTTTCGTGACAGGCACATATAACAGCAGATAAGACAAAAAGGACCCTACCACCCTTAAAATTGTTCTTTCAACTTGTAACAATTCTTTCTAACTAGCGATTTCCGGGACACATTTGGGGGAGATGAAAATCGCCGAGGGGTGATATTTAATTTATCGACAGGGGTCGTTACAACAAAGAGAACGTTGCAAATTCATACATTTGTAATTTAATGGTAAATGCTAACGAGCTCCAAATTACGTGCGTTTATACGTAATAACTTGACTCTGATAAACTACTATATATGTGTTGAGTTTCATTTCGAGGGTAGAATAAACATAGATTTTTTGAAAATTGAAGGACTAAAAGCTTTTGTTCATTAGAATGAACAAAAGCTTGTTAGAACAAGTTCTAACCTGCGTATTTGAAAGATGACTGTTTTTAGCGCCAATTTCGTAGATATTACTCCATATCGAATTTAGAAATACAGGAAAATCCATGATATCTTTAAAGAAACAAAGAAATAGAACAACCGGTAACGACCACTTCCGTTACTTCGTGAGAGGAAATAAATGTGAGAGCGATAGTAAGACACGAGCCGATGCAATGCGGTCTATGTACATCGTCAGTACTGGACTGCTAGTCAGAAAGAAGGATTTAGGTCAACGTCCAACATCTTGGTTAACTACAACTAATGCTTGTAGCCTTCACACAAAAAAAACTAAAAAAATGTTACTGAAAAATGTGTAGGAAATATTAGAATAAATGTTGTCTAAACTTGTTGTTGGATCTTGTAAGAGAAATATACAGTAGCTATTTATAACTTCATACTTATTTTTAAATGTTTTATACGAATAAACATATTTATGTTTTATAAATATAACATTGACTTTACTCTAAATTTTGTGCAAATTTGCACAGAGACACAGTGATGATTAGCAGCATCATTAAAATACAAGAATCGAAAAATACAATTTTCTCTAAACAAAAGTTGTACTTTTTCTCAGGAAACAAAAATACTCAACGAGAAAATCGCTTATCAATCGCTGACTCGGCGCTTGTAACTACCAACTTCCTTACCGACTTAAGAATGACACGTACTCCAAGCGAAGATAATTAAGACTACTAAATATACTGATACATCCACTTATATCTGAAATCAATTTTAATTACGCTTCCTATTAATTTGCCGTCATTTGGTTTAGCGGTTGTTTGGAAAGTTTTTGGGTTGTGAGCATGTAAAATCTAAAATTAAAAAAAAACACCTAATAGCAATATTAAAGTAATTGTTGACATAAATATAAGCTCGTATTTTTGTTGTAATGAATCACTTTGTGGTGTTTACTTAACGTCTGCGAGTAGAAATACTTTCGCAAATTAATCATTATTTTAGCCTAGTAACGTTTGTGTGTTACAACCCTTATAGAAAAGATGAATGTCACTGGGGAAAGCATTATTTAATTTATCGAGAGTTCGTTACAGTGGGAATTGTACCGCTCGTTAGTTCCATAATATTAAATGTTATATAAGAATTTGTATGGATTTGAATTATAAGTAAAATCTGACCTTGGCTTATAAGAGAATCTACTCGCTAAGGACTAACCAGTTTGTTAGATTTAAGCGAAACTACTATCCACTTTTTTTTCTTTTAGGTTCTTCTATGAAATACTTTTTACGTAACATTAAAAGTAATAAAATACAACCAGTTTGGTTCGATCAGGTTAGTACATACATATCACACATACCATTATCATACACATTGATGTCGTGAAGCAAATCTTGCATTTTAGTGGATGTGTGTGAATTCTGCACGAGCATGTAGTCTAGTAATGCAGTTAGTATTTAAGGGTAATAACGTATGTGTAATTTGGTATCGATTACAGATGTCCACGCGCAACTAAAGAAATTACCTACCCGACAACTGGATTTAAAAAATCTATAGGCATATGTCACTGGCATCGTCGAGGTACGTCGTCGGTCCTTTAAGATGGAATAAACATAATTTATAGGTTATTGCTAAACGGTGTGACATTTATATAATATACACTCCTAGCACAAAGATACTAAAACTCAGATACAGATTTTGAACATAACATTTGTTTCATTCTAACGTAATCTATTAAGAGGATGAACTAAATAGAGCTTTATTTAGTTTCACGAGAGGGTCCAATAAGGAGTATGTCGCAGCTCGTTAGTGGCGCATGCTGTGAGAAAATTAAACCTATGATTTAGGGTGTATGGAAATTGGGGAGGGAAGATTGGATTGAAGAGGAATGAGTATAGGTTACCACGGTCCCCATATCGAAATTAAATTTCATGTCCCTCACTATGCTAAATCTTATAAAGGGATACCTTAGCGGTAGGCTAAATACTGTGCAATGCATATTGTAGGTAGCATTGCAGTGTCGTAGTGCAAGCTACGAAAGTTTTCGCGATTTCTATTTAACTCCGTTGTATTATATGGAGTCGGGGCAATATTTCTTGCTTTTAGATCCAGTCAATTTATTGTAAAGTGAAGTATTTTAACTACACAACAGTTTATTCTTGTGTTACCAGTTAACAGTTTATACTTCAGTGTATTCTTTCTAATGACTCTGATAGCCAAGTTTGAAGTTAAAAAAATTTATTCTACTATACATTACTTTCATTTCTATATCTTCCTATTAATTAAGTATATTTCATACAAACAAATTTGTTTTTAATATTCTATTGCTCAACTTACTTTTGACGTTAACTTGATAAAAAACAAACTGCATGATAAAATCCGCGCGGACCGCAACAAACCGCGCTAACAATGAGCAATACAACTTGATTGTACCGTTGTTCGCGAAACAGGTTATTGTGTTTCTACCACAGCAGCACCTATGCTAGATGTAATTCAATAGCATAACAATATTGTTAGCGCAATAGTTTCCGGTCGTTTGGTCATTACTTTACAGCCACGCGATTCGGCTGAAACAAAATATTTTATAGTAAATGACTATTTTCTGTTAGTATTATCAAATATTGTAAGTTTACTTTACTGTTAGCCTAGTAACGTCATCTATGGTAATCGATGTAAACTATGACACTTGTCAAATAAAATAGTTCTTTCTGCGATCAGTTAAGAAACACGTTATTTTAATTACATTTTCTTTATATTTACCGATAAAATTCTAATATTAATTTTGAATGTATTACAATCCATAAAAAATATCGATTAGCAAACAATGAAAGCTCTTTTCGCATGTTGCTAATGAACCTGTTATATGAGAATTTCAAATATTACTTACATTCAACATAGAATCTCACACACTATTACACAATACTACTATGTGAACCTTAAGTTTAAAACGCCGTACGACCAATACGGGAATACCAATGCCAATACACGGCCGATTTTAATCATGAATTTAGATTTTGTTTTGGTTTTAATGTTTGTTTACATGTTGTTATGTGCGTGTGTGCCCATGAACACATTTACGTATACCCACGGAATCCTCGTGTGCAACTACAGTATGAGTATATATAATAAGCGTCAAAAAATGATCCGACAAGATTATGCTACAGTGCAAAATAATTTAAAATTTCAGTCCGGACATTTTGTCATGAGCCAGAAATAGATAAGTGGATATTTTGTAGAAGTATATCATCCTATTACCAAGTTGTAAGTACTTGCGAATCAATAAGTTCAACTATCTATGCCAACAAAAGGCACGTAGACCTCAACAAGCCGTACCGACAATATGCCGTAACGAGCAATGCTACTCCACGGCATTGCTGTTCGGGTTTCGCTACTGCAATTTTACTTCATGTAATAAAATAATTGATTGCTTACAATAGACTGTTGCTAACAATAGAATTATATGTTTTTTGTGGAATAAAATTATTTACTATTATTAACTTGGAAAGAGTTACAAGTAACGTGTTCTTTTTATATAGAAGTAGCAAAAGAGCATGTAGTCTACCAGATAGTAATTAGCAACTGCTGTCTATATACGTCTGGAATCGACTAAGACCGAATAGGAGTCCTAGTCCTAGTTGAAAGTTCCTAAAATAACCAAACTCTTTAATTCCAGAACACGCTATTGTTACTCGTGTTGTTGATTTATTCATTCAGTACCCGACTACGGGTTATGATTAATTTAATAGTAATGTTAATTCACCTCAATCCTTCAATTATACTTAAATGGTAATACCTTCTTCCACAAAATGGATTTCACTGTTTAGCTTCGTGCCTATTAATTGATTTTCAGGGCCCATTGAGGTCAGGCGCGCATCTGTCGAAATGTTTTGAATTACAAATTGCTCCAAATTGTAAATGGAGACGCGAATCGATTTTGAAACAGTCTCAAGGGTGAATGCTGATGGAGTTTTCGAAAGGATTAAGAGCTCGTGTAATAAAACAAAGGCTTTCTATACAGTAACCATGACTGTTTTACATATTTTTATGTTACAAGTAGCTATAGCTGTAACTTTTTATGCCTGACTGCCTGTTTATCAGCACAGCTGGGGAGGCTTCGATTATATTCTAGATCGCTGGTTCAATACGTGTTGGTCGAAGAAGGTACACCAGTTCCATATTAATCGATCCTGTAATAAGATTTAAAGATTGCTATCTAAGGCTAAGGGCCTGAGCCTTCGGGTTAAAGTAATCTACGAAGCATGGACGCCCACATTACATTTTACGGTCTTCCGTCCAAGTCCCGACTACTACACTACACTCGTCCTTGCTCAACTCAGATCAAAATAACTTATGTGATTTATGATCTACATGAGCCGGGATACTATAATTTCAGATCAATTATATAAGAAAACTAACTAACTAAATGTTCAGTTCTGAGGTATGAATATAAGTTTTATTGACCACAAAAGTAAAGTATCTAATATCTAATTCTTTATCGTAGGTTATCGTAAGTAAGCATATTGTGTTCACATCAAGATATTTTTCAATTTTTATTACAGTCTTTTTCTACTGTTCTGTGCCTTATGTATGTTTTTTTTTGTATACCCTAAATAAAACAAGTAAATAAATAGCATTTGTTGATGGAGATATTTTTTGGTCCATTTTTAAATTTAAACTAACTCTTTCGGAGAATCAACTTATATGTTTTCGACACCAGATTAGACTTGTGTCCTATTTGGAGTTAGATACGAGTATATTCTGGGCGACAGTGACCAGTCAATGTCAGGTGGGCTACAAATATTACTTAGTCCTATCGTATTCATAAGTTTACTGTCACCCTCATTTTCTTAAACCATCATTCCGATGGAGATAAGTAAATAAAGGCCCCAACTGCAAGACGGTCCAAAAAATCGTGAAACCTCCTCACCCTTTGTTTAGCTGTAAACTCGTTATTTTACCCTTGCTTCATATTTCTGTTAGTAGTGTGGCCTCGGGCAGGGGAAACAGCGGTTTTGTGTAATACACATCGTAGTCTACATTAGACTACTATATGAGGGTTATATAACAAGTTATCATAAATTATCATTATTTTAAGCATTGATTTAGGCATCTATCAAGAAATGCGACTGAGTCCGATGTTAATTCTAGCTTACGCCTCTTTTATGTCGCGTTAACTAAAGTTTAGTAGATTTTAAGAAAGAAATGAATAAAAATAAAAGTGATGCTAATTGTTTCCTATGTCACTAAAAATTGTCACAGTATTAATTTTATAACTAATAGGTTTTAACATAGGTGTTCGGAAGTCCGGAAGTTGCCACAAAGTCGGAACTCTTTGTTTTAATTCTACCGGAACATTTTCCGAAACGCTATCAGAAATCTTTTGTGCCATTATCGCTATTCTAACCCCTGCGTGTACCGCGACGATGGCTTTCTTTCCCCGTTTTATTTGTTTCCGTCTCCAAGCAAATGATATTATATCGTGGGTTAATTTCATCTCCGGACGACGTGGGAGCCGGCTTTGGATCCCCTTTACATTTCGACTTTGAGTTTTCTTAACGTGAGATTTTCCTTTTTCTTTATTTTGATTTCCTTCATCCTTTTCAGATCCGTTGTTGTTTTTGATATCAAGTGTGCGATATTTTTCAAACTATATGTGCTTTATGTTTATTGGAAAATGTAACCTCAATCGCCTTTGATATATTGTTAACTTGACTGTAGTCTAATCATCGAATGTTAGGCTTTATTGGGCTACTTGAGACAACGGCTCAAATCCGACATGGCTTTTATACTAATACATAGTTAAGTGATAGGCTTTGAAGCAGCACGTTGGACCGCCACTGAAGCCGCCTCCAGTTATGGTGAGAGTTCCACGCCAAGCGACGTGGCTTAACAAAAATTGCCAGCCAACTAATCGTTGATAAAACATTGTTTTATTTTTTTCACAATAATTAAATTATATACCATACAATTACCATTATAGTTATACCATGTTTATGAGGTAAAGTTAAATCATGACATCAACATGAGAAAATCTTCGATGGTTCATTTACTCCGTAATCTGGCAACGAAACTCTCATTACGAAGGAATGATTATCCCGACGAAGTATTCCCGGAATCTATCGCGATGTCTGTAATCTCTTCATTAAGATTGTTTGGCTCAGCTTCCTGGCCAAGGAATGTGGCTTGATAACTGTTTTAATGAACAATCTATTTCTTGCTTATGGGATATTAATTAGTATTATTTGAATATGTTTTACTGCCAATGATATGTTATTATGTATCTTACATTAGTTGTTTGCCACAATGCAATAGTGCATAAAGTAAAATTTAAAGGAGATTGGGCAAATTTGAATGGAGTCAACCCATCGCGGCCATTATTTAAAGTTAAAACTCTCCTTTATGGGCATCTTGAGTATACATTTATGGTGTCAATTTTAGATGTCGGTGATATTTTTATGCGCATTGTAAAAAAATTACATTCATTATTTTTCTCAAGTGCGTCAAAAGTAATATACAAACCAAAATAATATAACCACAAAAAGATATTTAAGTAAATATGGAACTGATATCTTATTGCCGCGGTTGAAGTAAGTATATCCCAATATTAAACACAGGCACGTCTTGCATAAATTATGTCGCTACTAAATATTATCGCAACTTTAATCAAGTTAACTCTTGAAAATTTTAATAAATATTCATAAAGTAGGAGTAATATCGTCAAACACAAGCGAAACATGTACTAAATTAAGTTTATTAATATTTTCATACACCTGTCGCTGGAGACAGGTGATTACAAAACTTAATGAACAACTATGTATAGAAATTTCAGTTACCTGTACCTGTAAGTTAGATTTAGGCAAAACAATATGGCAAAAGTTTACATAAAAGTACCTGAAAACTTAAAGTTTAAAAATCAATATCCCACTCTAATGTAATTTTGTTACATGCAGGGGCCCAGGTTCGATTTCCTGGCAGATAATTTGCATACAATAGAAGCCATGAACATACATTAATATGCGTAAATACCTAGAAGTAAAATATCTTATCCCTAAATTAAATCAGGATATAACTTAGACAGTCCATTGAATATGGACGCTTAAGTTACTGCAGTAATAATTTTAAATCACCCTAGGATATCTCGGTGTAGAAATTGTCTCATTACATCCGCTTATCACGGGGAGGTTTAACTCCTCAGATTAGGGGTTGCATCCCTTAAGGGTACGTTAAGTAGGTAAAGTATAGAACAGATTTGTTCGTCAAATACGTTGAATTCGAGATTTCTTAAATCTAAACTAACAGTTGATACATGACAGTTATGCTTGTTCACAGCTACCTAGAAACATATATACATGTTTAAAAATAATATTCAGAGCATGTATGTTAAATAAAAACTTTATTAATACGATTAAAAACATTTCTACATAGAATTTATTATTTATAGGCGCGTTGTCCATCCTTAATGTTAAGCGCAGTTTAGCACTTAAATTATGTCGTAATTGTTTAGGGTGAAGGCACCCTTCCGCATAACAACATAATTAATTTTAACCTTTCCACATAAGATGTAAATTAAAGTATGCCTATATAATTACATTTGTTACACTACATAATGGGTGAGTCTTCAGAGTAGTATTGTGTATATAATTGCAAAATTGCACTAAGACTCGCATTATGCACAACGTAAACAATTGTGTATTGTTATTTTTTTATTGTGGAAGTAGCAAAAGACCACGTAGTCCACCTGATGGTAAGTGGCCACTGCCTAAGACAAGATCCTACCTAAGGTCAGCTACAGGGGTAGCAATGCATCTGTAGCGGTAGAGATACGGTTCTCAGGGCAGAACTAAGTTAGAAATCCTCAAATAAATATGTCTCCCTTACCACACCCTTCAAAACAGTAGAAAGCAGCGCATAACACTGTCGTAGTTAGGTAGAAATAGGTGTGGCGGTGGTGTTCCGGAGTCGAACCATAAGAAGTTCTACCAGTAAACTAAAAATTACATTCAAAAATACCTGGTGCTATGGGAGCGAAACTGGGTTATAAGGGATGTTACTTACTAAAACCTTCCGGTCCCAAGCTCCCAGTCTCTCCGCCCACTACCTCAGAAGCCTTTTAGTTGCCTCTTACGACAAGCAGGACCGTACACTAAAAAGTACACTACTCAGTGCATATCTATGCAAACAACATTTTTAGCCGCATTTATGGTAAATGTTCTTAATAATAAATAAAGTTACAAAAAACTGTATGCAGTTACTAAACTGTGAAATGCTATGGGAAACGGTTCACTAAAGCAGTCCATTAAGCAGAGAGTTTCGGGTTTTTCCCGGATTCTAATAATCATGAAGTAGCACCAAGAGTACCACTTAATCACAGGATGTACTAGTTCACTAAATAAACGAATATTCGTTTAATCATAACTTTCATGAAACCAAAAAATTGTAACTGTGAAGTGGCTCAATAAAAAATAATAACCTTTTAATATGTAAACAATCTGAATATTACGAAAAATTCTCATAAAAGTTTTCCAATTAGGCTAGAAACATTTCTAATTGTTAATGGGTCTGCGGGCGGGAAATTATTAAGATATTTTGGTATTTTGAGCGGAAAGTTTGCGGAACATGACGTTTCAGCCTGTGGCAGATGGGAGTTAATTAATTTCACAAAAACTTACAAATTATTTTATGTAAATTTAATTTCATTTCTTAGAAATATTACACTAACAACACTTAACAAGCTATTGTAGTCTCATTTTAAGCTTTATTACATTTTTGTATTAAAAAGCTTCCACTCTCTATTGCCTCCCTCAGGGTATGAATTTTAAATATCCTTTTTAGAGCTCATCTACGTTATATAAGAACTCCAGCTAAATAGCTCAAAGACCTAAATAAAACAAACAATATTCAACTAATCTTCAGCCCCTAAAGAACTCTTAAACCCAACAATCTTCCCCAAAACAGTCTTAAAAAAACATTAAAATTCTTTCTCGGATCCGGATAAATTTAAAATCGGAACAATCGGATCAACCAGCACCGCGCGGCGATTATCCGCAATCCGACACGTTTATTCAATTAGACTTCACCGTTTAGCCCCCAGTGCCCCTTCCGATCGTAATGGTGGCCATGTTTAAATATTCAAGCACGCAAAAACGCTTAAGCGATTTTTTCTGCTTCACCAAAACGACGGTTTATTAAAGCTTAAAGCTGCGGTTTGCGAAAGATTTTAAAGTTTGATGTGGGGTAGGGTGGGGTACACCAGGTGCAGCTTTCATATCCATAATTCAACTTCGAATTATATTAGACGCTATAATATCTAATAAATTGGCTAAAGTTTGATTTTTGATTTTCAGACTAAATATTCCAAATCTAAGTGTATTATTATAACATTTACCCACAAATTGTCTATAGGTTTGTTTTTCTCTCTTTCTCTCCATTTCTAAAAAAAAAAGACGCTTTATACACTCACAGCCCCACAGTAGGATTAGGGAATCCTGTGTCGTAGGTGCCATGGACACACA